>JAMPIV010005290.1:0-110051 GCA_024509875.1 Oreohelix idahoensis | reverse complement strand
GTACATTTGATTGTTATGAAATTAATTGCATTCTGTGCAGGCAAGGGAAAAACCAAAAATACAAAAAAATGCACGTGCGTTATCCTGCTGGAGAAGCTGCAAGTCTGGATAAATTGTGAACGCAGGACCAACCAGTGCATCCAGAACCTCATCTCAATATGTCACAGCATTAACATTTCCACGGAAGACGTGAAGAGGCAAGCGATGGTGAAAACTGAATCATCCCCAAATGTGAATACTGCCACCTCCAAATCGGTTGACACAGCAATCTGCAAAGCGCTCTCCACACCGTCGCCCAATCTGCATACGTCCATCAGCAAAGGATATGTTGAATCTGCTCTCGTCTGTGAATAGGACAGCATTCCACTGCAGTCTAGTCCATCTGACATGTTGCTCTGCCCATTGCAGGCGCTGCTGACGATGTCTGTGAGTCAAGTTTGGCCCAACATAAGGTCGTCTTGCAGTAAGGCCTGTATCTCTGAGTCGTCGTATGACTGTCATTCAAGAGACTTGCCCATGTCTACCCACTATTGCTCTTGCTGTTTGACTTGCCGGGAGAGTACGATTCCTTAGGTAACTCAGCACAATATGACGATCTTGCGCAGGGGTAGTAACTCGTGGTTGGCCATTCCGAAGTCTATCCCGGGCACTGCCAGTGGTTCCGTAACGTTCATTGAGACGTACAATAGTGCTGTGGTGGCAATTCATCCTTCTGGCAATGGCCCGCGAGCTCATTCCGGTATCCAACATACCAATGGCTCATTGGCGGTCGTTTTCAGATAGTCGTGGCATTTCAAGCACATGTACTGGGTGTTTTGTCTCAACGGCCTTTTTATACCGAGTATACTGCCACAACGTGTACACATTTTCAGGGTCATAGCTGTTGGGAATCGTGTTGCACGTGTAACTTTCATCGTTTTCATGTAGTCTGTACACAAACCCGTGGGTTGAATCATGCACTTTCCATTCCAGCAGCCATTCGCTCTCTACCTCATGGCAAACACGGGGAAAATCATTCCCACACTTTTTTTTTCCAGCTTCTCGGCATCAGTATATATAATAGTGGTGCGTTTTTAATGTGCTTCAGTATATATATATATAATATATATATATATATATATATTATATATATATATATATATATATATATATATATATATATATATATATATATATATATATATATATATATATATATATATATATATATATATATATATATATATATATATATATATATATATATATATATATATATATATATATATAAAAATAACATAACATAAATATATATATATATATATATATATATATATATATATATATATATATATATATATATATATATATATAAAGTATATATATATATATATATATATATATAATATATATATATATATATATATAATATATATATATATATAGATATATATATATATATATATATATATATATATATATATATATATATATATATATATATATATATATATATATATATATACTGAAGCACATTAAAAACGCACCACTATTATATATAATAATGCCGAGAAGCTGGAAAAAAAAAGTGTGGGAATGGATTTTCCCCGTGTTTGCCAAGAGGTAGAGAGTACCCACACATTTTTCAAGAACCTACTAGCTTCGATTTCTAGACCATTGCTATAGTGGATTTCTTAGTATTTTCGATTTGAAGTAGTTCAATTTCTGTGTTTGCGTACTGGGTCACTTACCCAAAAACCTACCAGCGGTCTAAACCTACGCCTAAACCTGAATCGGAGAATAACGGATCTAAGTCCAAAAGTACAAAAATAACATTCGTATATGTATATTGGGTCTTCAAGGTGAACCTGTCTGGCCACTTGTTTACACCCAGAAAGAGACAGAGTATCAACCAAGAGAATTTACCGACCTGACATTCCTGTATGTAAAAATGGAAATCTCAAGCTACTGACACTGTGAGCACTGTTAATTTTCTTACCTGGAGTAATTAATGTGACAAACAGAAATCCCAATAACAAGTAACGAAATAAACGTTCCCCGAAGAAGAGGATTTAATCAATGTTTGTGGAGCTGGGGTTTATTTTGCCAAAACAACACTGTATTTGCTGTGTGACCCAATGAAACTATGTTCCATTTGCTGTTAAATCTACAATACGGTAAGAACGAATGAACGTGGCCACGGTCGACTGAGAAGAGAGGAATGAATGAATGAATAATTCTCTCTATTGTATTATCCATGTACTCACATTGTTTATTTCTTATTTGGTTTTTGCTAATGCACTCCATTTCAGAATAGATTAACTTGTAAACTCTGTTCTTTACAGTATAGGCAAATTCTAGAACACAGCGCAAATCTTTTTGACCTTTTGGGGGGGTTAATAACTTTCTTCTAATGGGATCTTGTCTCAACAGAGGGAGGGGTATTACACCTATGAGTCTATTCCTTTACTAATTCTAATACCTATGATTTTTTTTTTGATATTCAATAATAGCTGTTGTAAAGTTTCTTTATGGTAAATAAAATTTACATAAAAACTTAATTTACATGTGTTGGTCAGCTCGTCCCAAATATCCCTATTCCATTAATATAGTTTCCACATTTGTGCGTCTAAGTGTCGTCACTTATCTGTGTGTGTTTATGTGAGTGGTGGATATATATATATATATATATATATATATATATATATATATATATATATATATATATATATATATATATATATATATATATATATATATATAATACTTCTATGGCACGCGCCTCAAACAGCCTCTGACAACCAAGTCGAGCTCCCGGCCTTCACGTGTGGCTCAATTTGAGCCCGGCGGAACTGTTTCCACTGACGGGAGAAGGGGCAAAGGCGAGAACTGGCGCCTTAAAACCAGCAGCTTCGGGCAGATAGGGCTCGTGATCATTGGTTGGTAGCTTATCTAAGAGAAGGAACTCTGAATTCAAACCACCGCTGCCTTGCGGGAATATCCATTTGTGGAATTGGCTTCGGGAGTAAACCCTAAGGATAAATCCGGAGTCGGAGACCCTAAGGCAGTCTAATGTCGATTCGACATTATTCTGGCAACTCCTGCGACATGGCTGGTACCAAACTGTATCGGCTACTGCCGTTCCTTTGGATCTACCGGCTGTGTGGAGAGGGGGAACATGCTGCATGGGCAACAGCTTGATCTCCATATAACTGTGCCCAAGCTCGCGCCCTGGAGAGGACACTCCAGCTTCACCCTATAGGTGTCGGCAAAACACGGGAAGTAGCAGTTACCGGTTATAAGCATTTTGCCCAATTGGCGTAGGGCATGGCGTCAGGGGCTACTTCCGACAGTGGGAGAGGCGCCGCATCCTCGGCATCTCGTGGAAAGATAAAGTGACAAATGTCGAGGTGTTGTCACGTGCTGGCCTTCAAAGTATGTATACGCTGCTTAGACAGCGCAGACTTCGCTGGCTTGGCCATGTTCGCCGCATGGAAGATGGTCGCATCCCAAAAGATATCTTCTACGGACAATTAGCAGATGGCAAGAGAACAGTTGGGCGACCACAGCTGAGGTTCAAAGATGTGTGCAAGAGAGATATGAGGGCACTGGACATGGATCCAGCAACATGGGAGGATGAAGCTGCCGATCGCAATAAGTGGCGATGCTATTTACGGCACCACCTCAGATTGGGCGAAGAGAGGCTCACACTAGAAGCAGAGGTGAGGAGAAAACGTCGAAAGGAGCACCAGGAAAATAAGCAGCTGAGGGCTGCCACCTCAGGGGCGCATTCCCATAGTCAGTTATGACTGAAAGGGCTATTGTATATAAATATAAATATAAATATAAATATATATAGGTATACTGTCTGACAACGTTCTGTTGTAGAGATAGGCTGGACTATAGAGGATCTTCTCAAAATCCAGGGACAGATTCTACCTTTTTCACCATTTTCACTCGTGAAATCTATTCCTTTACCGTATCTCTCACTGAGTTACCACCTATTCTAGTTCTTTTCAGACGGGACCAAAATATATCTTAAATACCTATAAAAAAACTACGACACTATGTTTGAACGATGCAATCACGCTAACCCATTCATGCACACCCACATAGACTATATCTGAACTATGCAATCACGCTAACCCATTCATGCACACCCAAACAGACTATGTCTGAATCATGTGATGACACACACATTTATGAGATTCCTTACACACACACACACGCAGCTACAAACATTGACAACAACAACACACATAAACATACATACGTTACACCGTCTCACACATCATAAATAAAAACATTGACAAACCTATATGGCATCTGCTTCTTCTTAGATCCTTAGCAGGCAGTCAAAGCAGTCAGTGGCCATCACGCCAAGTGGCGTCTTGTAGGGCAACAACAAACTGTTTCCATTTTGTTCGGTCGGCGGCCATCCTTCGTGCAGTACTCCAGCTATGATTCATTCTTTGCATCTCGGCTTCCACAGTTCTCCGCCAAGTTTTTTTCGTCTGCATCTCTTTCGTTTTCCTTGAGGAGTCCAAAGCATAGCTAACCTTGTGATGGCATCGGGGTCTCTTCTGAGGACGTGCCAACCTAATTACAGCGTTTGCCAGCTAATATGATTTGAATGTAGTAGTTCTTAGCTGGTGATGGAATTCGGCCAAAAGATTTGGAGAATTTTCCTTAGGCGGAATGGTTTGAAGGACAAGTTCGACATTTCCTTCTCTGCTACTCTCCAGCAGTCTGAACCATAGAGAAGCACAGAAAGTACACAGCTCTCGTATAATTTTAATTTGATGTTTGTGCAGAACTGAGAGAACTTCCAGATGTTGTTTAGAATAGCAAAGGTTGTTCACGCTTTATTCATTCTGTTGACGTCTTTGCTTGTTCCACCGCCTGGTGTTACTATGCATCCTAGGTATGTAAATGTTTCCGCCTGTTCCATCTTCTGGTTCCTTATTGTTATTGGCTCAGGACTGACCACATTCAGTGTCGTGACCTCTGTCTTCTTTAGACTGATGTTCAGACCCACCTGCTTGCTATACTTATTCAGTATATACTTATATACTTATATCAGGATAAATTAATTTGGGCATTGAGTAACTTTCTAATGAAATGGTTATACTTCCTAAAAGTACCGTATATACACCAGTACAATTCGATTAGATTATAAGTCAACTCTTAGACTTCAAGACTTAAAATCCGTCCAAAATGAAAGACCCGATTAGAAGTCGAAAGAGTCTTTGATCGATTCAGAATTCTCGCATTACAGTAGAATTTCCTATTCGTTCTGCAAATCTTTTTCACTTCCACCTTAACCCTTTTCCCGTTTAAAACGAGTGAAATCGCCCAAATTACATGTCAAATGCATGTGAGAATAAATGAATTCAGTATAAAAGATGAAAGGGAGGGTAGAATGTCAGACTAGCCTGAGTATCCAATTCTCAACCCGTTGATAATAAATATCTGAAGGATACCGGTATGCAGTCGTAAAGGCGGGGAGTACGGGGGCAACACTTTCTGGTTTCATAAATCTTTTTTTTTTCATTATTTAACTCGGATATAAGTCGGGGAAACGTTTTTTAAGGTCCGAAAAGGGTCCAAATTTCTAGACTTATGCTCGAGTATAAACGGTATGTTTCTTACGGCGTTGTAGCAATGTCACAAGATAAGACAAGTTTATACAGCAAACACCACTGAACCAGCAGCAGGTGAAACACTTTATCCCAGGTTTCTTCATGGAGCCCCATTATATTGCTGCCATGCTCACTCCTTTTATTGTTTTTTAATGGAAATCCAATCCATGTTGTATTTAATAATGGTGGAAGTTATTGTTTGCATTATTTGTTTGTTTGTTAATATGATAACGTTCTTATGCTTTTTTTGGTCCTCATTATCCTCTTCAAGTATTACTGAGTCTAAGTCTGTTTTCCGTCTCCCACTGTCAGTTCAGTGGAACATCAAGACAAGTCCAGACATGCTTCAATTTCACAAACTGTTTCTGAATAGAACAATGCCATCTTGGCACTTGTCTCAGATTTGTTCCGGCACCGTGAAATTTGAGTCAATAAACCTCTTCCGTTCATTATTGTGATGAGAAACGACAATGCCCCAGTTTATGTAGCACAATTGGTGCCAGGTCTGTGAATATTTTTATAATAATAGACGTCCTTGGCTTTGTTCAGTTTTTGGGTTAGTTTTGTTGTGATATTTGTTTAGATCTTCTGTTAGTTTTGTTGTGATGTTTGCTTAGATCTTTAGTTATTTTTGTTGTGATGTTTCTTCAGTTCTTGAGTTAGTTTTATTGTGATGTTGTTTTTTTTTTTAGTTCTTGAGTTAGTTTTGTTGTGATGTTTGTTTAGATCTTGGGTTAGTGTTGTTGTGATGTTTCTTTAGATCTTGGGTTTGTTTTGTTGTGATGTTTGTTTGATCTTGGGTTAGTTTTGTTGAGATATGTGTTAAGATCTTGGGTTAGTTTTGTTGTGATGTTTGTTTAGTTCTTGAGTGTTACGCACAGATTCTTTTGTAGGCAATGTATATAGAGATATATATATATAGAAAGATATTTATTTGTCTGTTAACACTTTTTGTTGTTAGTCAAAGGTACGTAACCCTTGATTTAGTTGATGGTACATTTTATAATGTCTGTTACTTCTCTTGGGTCTTATATGAATACTAAGATTTACGTCGGCCCATCTTGAGTTGAACTCTGGGGGTCACGCGTTTCTGCGCATGGGTCGAACGGAGGTTGTCGAGAGAGACTTCCGTCATCATGGCGAATCCTGGTCGCTGTACGGACAGAAGTCCGAAGATTTGTTCTTTGCTGTGAAAGTCTGGGGGAAGGCGACATCGTCTGTGTGACTAGTATCTCTATGTTCCTCCCCAGCATCTATTCTTTACACCAAAGGATGGCGTGTGCTATTTGCTAGTGTTTTTCTAGGAGGATAAGGTAAAGAGAGACAGTTACTGTACCTTTTCAAATGCCTAGATCTGCAGCCATGGTATGGTCTGCACATGTATATGATTGACTAGTTTCGAGACGACATTTTGCTAGCAGCACCATTATTCGTATGATATACATTGCATTATTATGCATATGATCTACACAGCATTATTGATATGATGGACAGCGCCCTTTACTTATGCTTCATTATGCAGCTTCGGAGTGAGCGAAGCTCAACGAAGTTAGGAGCCATTTTTCGATCTCGCCTTTGCCTAAGCGGATCATCGTTCGGAGAACAGGGATGCCTTACTATCTAATGATGATACAGAGATGTCTACTATTGTAATCCACTACTGGTGGTTCTTAGACGCTTCTTAGACAGCGCAGACTTCGCTGGCTTGGCCATGTTCGCCGCATGGATGATGGTCGCATCCCAAAAGATATCTTCTACGGACAATTAGCAGATGGCAAGAGAACAGTTGGGCGACCACAGCTGAGGTTCAAAGATGTGTGCAAGAGAGATATGAGGGCACTGGACATGGATCCAGCAACATGGGAGGATAAAGCTGCCGATCGCACTAAGTGGCGATGCTATTTACGGCGTCACCTCAGATTGGGCGAAGAGAGGCTCACACAAGAAGCAGAGGTGATGAGAAAACGTCGAAAGGAGCACCAGGAAAATAAGCAGCTGAGGGCTGTCACCTCAGGGGCGCATTCCCATAGTCAGTTATGACTGAAGGGGCTATTATTATTATTATTATTATTACTGGTGGTTTTAAGATTGTCGTCATAAAAGCCTGCTAATTTACTATTGTAATTCTTCGTCAGAAGAGGTTCTGTCAGGGAGCCATTGTTGATAAATATTTGAGAACATTAACTGACGTGATCAGTCAGTTAAGCTTGAAAGTAAATACAACTAGAACCCAGAGGGACTAGCTACTAACGTTCTATTATATTCACATTCTTTACGAATGTATATTTGATGTCGTAAACCATTTTCAAGCATGTGATGTTGTTGCCAACCTGTTCCAGTGACTGTAGCTGTGTTGTCAGAGTGTGCGTCCCATTAAACTGTATGAAACTGTTAACAGTAGTTGCAGCCGTCATTGACTTCCAGATATGAGTGAATGAGTGCCTTGTTACCTATCAACTCTACAGAACAGTACACCCATTCGCGTAACTCACATCTGTACTCTCACTCAATATAAACACTGTCCTTTGCCAGGGCCTCAATGCTTTATGGACAAGGTGACCGGTATATCCAACACTGTGTCGGTTCGAGTTGACCATCAACCCTCATCAAGATGACTAGTACACACAAACTACATGCACCACAGTCACCCTTCTCAATGTAATGTACCAGTGTGACGCCTTTGCATTTACAGTTTACATTCTACATTTATCAGTGTGGTGGCTTCATGTATACAGCATTCTTCAGTGATAAGAAAATATACACTTATCAATGTTGTACACTTATCAACGTGGTGGCCAGATTTCTGGGTCTAACCTTCGCAGTGTAGCCAGTTAGAAGTATACTACTGATTGTTTCCTGACACCTGATACGACATACGAACACCAGCAGTACAAGTCTTCAGTCGATGTCAGCATTTTTTGTCACGTGACCTGTCCTGTCAAGCGAATGCTATAATTAGGTCAGAGGTTGTTTACATCGAACAGACAGTCTACACATCAGTATTTAATCACATATTTAACTGTGTTAGCAAGAAGTACAGTGCAACTGAAGTGAGAAGTCCTACTTGTTATTCTTAGGAACTGTCAACGGTGGATCTTCCTGCACTGCTCTAGGTTGTGTTGAACTTTACAATATTAAGAATTAATTATTTATTAAGTGGCAGTTCATGATATTGAAAACTGTACCATTATATGGTAACAACTGAGCCTTCTTTGCAACACATTCTATTGTATGCTATATGTTTTTATGTTTATATGTTTACATGTGATATTGTTGTGTATATTTCTGCGGGTAGGTTGGGCAGGTGACTAATATAGGGATACCACGTCATAGAGGTCCTATATTAGTGTTCTGTAGGTGCAATTTTCTTGATTGAAAATTTTCTGGCAACATTTGTTGCTATTATTGTTAGCTGTGACGAGTTGTACATATCGTTGTTTTTGTAATATTTTTTCTGTTCTTCAGTTTTGTTTTGATTTTTTTGTATTTGTAGGTCTCATCTTTCATTTCATTTAGTTGTATACAACATTTATATTTATACACTGTAACGTAATTGTTTTGTTTATTTCCTCGCAGTTGTCATCACAGGTTCTGTGATAATTTTTTTTTAGTTTTCCTATTTAATTTATTTGATTCCTGCGAATGTTTTTATATTGTCTTTTATGATTGTCCTTTTTTATGTTGTTGGTTGACATATGCTATTATGTTGTTGGTTGACATATGCTATTTATGATGCAATATTAGTTGTGTATTGCACTTGTGGTATAAAATCAAATGGTGGTGGATTACTATTATTATTATTATACAGTTGATTATACAAGACCTTAATAAAGGCTTGTCTCCCACAGAGATTGGGATAAAGTGAGCTGATTAATCAAGTTTATTAAGAACTTGTTTCCGTTTACTTCGAAAAAGATTGCATTATTATTTCAGGTAACTAGTCACATATTATTAAACATTATGGCGACTTTAGACTACTTTATCAAGCAAGGGATAGCCTTAGGTAAAACTGAGGAGAGATTAGAAGAGTTTGCACTTGCTCAATATGCCAAAGCACAGAAGGCTGAAGAGAAAAAGTTACAACAGGAAAGGGAGGCAGAAAAAAAAATTCAAATACAGCTAGACAGAGAAGCTGAGGCTGAACAATAGAGATTAGACAGAGAAGCAGAGGCTGAACAAAAGAGATTAGACAGAGAATCAGAAGAAAAAAGAAGCAGCTAGACAGAGAAGCTGAACAAAAGAGATTAGACAGAGAATCAGAAGAAAAAAGATGCAGCTAGACAGAGAAGCTGAACAAAAGCGATTAGACAGAGAATCTGAAGAAAGAAGAGAAAAAGCAAAGATGGAACATGAACAGAAACTCTTACCTTTTGAGATAGAGAAATTGAAATTGACAAATGTGAGTGGTGTTAATCAGTCATCTAGTACTAATGGAAAACCTTCTACTTATAAGGTCAAGCTACCAGCGTTCAATCCTTCCAGTGACGACATAACATTCTGGCTGGATAGATTTGAACGTTCTTGTCGAACTCATAATGTGGATAAATCACAATATGCTAATCAGTTATCAGAAAATGTGAAAGGTGATTCTCTGAATAGTTTAAGCTTGGTAGAAGAGGCTGACAGGGATAATTATGATGTTATTAGAGCAGATTTGATAAAAAAATATCAATTGACAGAGGAAGGTTACCGTCTTTTATTTAAGACAGTGGTACCTGAAACAGGGGTAGAAATCTCAGAATTCATTGCAAAAGAACGTCTTACATTTACACAATGGATTGAGCTATCCAAAACAGAAAAAACATATGAAGCACTTATGGACTTGTTGCTTAGAGACAAGATCATGTCTTGTGTAAATAAACCATTCCTTGAATTCCTACACGAGCGTAAACCCAAAACACTAAAACAAATGGAAGAATATTATTGCCAATATGTTACTGCACACCCTGACGTAACTTTTGGCAACACTAAGATTAAGGAGAGTATGCCAGTTGCTTCAGCAACACAATACAATCCTAATTACTCATACAAATGTCAAGGAGCGGAAAATAAGTTTGATAAAAAGGGTAACTGGAATAATTATCAAAACCAAGGTAACCAATCATATCAGGGTTCTTCTTCGAAGAACTGGAGACGAGCTGACAGCCCTAGATACAGGGGTTGTCACAACTATAGACATTTCCGCAGGGGAAGTCATTATAGGAACTATCCAAGTTATACAACATGGAGACAACAAAACCATACTTACAGAGATTCTCATTATAATGAGCATGATAATTGTAACCATGAAAAATATGATTCAAACCCAAGTAGGGGTTACAATAGAGCAAACTATAATAATTGCAGAGGCAATAATAATCGAGGTAGATCACAATACAAAAGACATAAATCACATTACCAGACAAACTCTGCACAGCAAGAGTCCCATGAAGCCTGTAATCAAACTAATGATAATAAAGAATCTAATAATATGGCATGTTCTGCTTTTGATTTTGGGAGAGCATCTCAGTGCCCCCAATGCAAAACATTATTCGAACCAACTTCAGTGTCTACTTTAAGTTGTGGCCACCCTCTTCCCGCTCTTCCTGCGTCAGTCGCGCATGATGGAAGAGGTTCTCTTGTCTTGCATAAAGGTCTAGTAAATGATACTCCAGTCTCAGTTCTTTTTTATTCTGGATGCACCACCATTGGTGTTAGGCAGTCACTCGTAGATCCTTTCCGTGCCACAGGCAAAGTAGTCAAATGTGTAACATTCGGCGGCACTTTGGAAAAGTACTCTACTGCTATCATTAAGATTGCTACTCCTTTCTTTACGGGAGAGGTGCACGCATGTCTTCTGCCGAATCCGATCGCTGATCTTATCATCGGTCGTATTCACGGAGTCAAAGAATGCACTCCGCAACAAATTGCTGTTTGGGAAAATCAAAATATGCAAACTGCTAATGCAGTAGTCCCAAGAGCTCAAGCTCTTAATATGCCTCAAACTTCATATACTGAAGATAATGAAGCGCATAACCAAGATGATCCCTTGGTAATTTCTCGTGACTCGTTTATAAAACAGCAAGAAGATGATCTCTCCTTAAAGAAATTCTTCACTCTTGCAACAAAAGGTGATCCAAATAAAGATACAAATCGTAAATCTTGGATTACAATGAAGAATGGCATACTTGTACGTATGGTTCAAGACTCCACTAAGTCCATGCATTCTCAGATTCTGGTACCCAAGAATATGAGAGTTAAGATTTTGCAGCACGCTCATGACTCGCAGTGTGCTGGACATATGGGTTTTTCCCGTACTAAGTCAAGAGTTCTTGCGGCTTTCTTTTGGCCTTTCGTAAACAAAGACATACGGATTTATTGTCGATCTTGCAAAGTATGTCAAGAAGTTAAATCTAAAGGTCCACGCCATGCTGCACCTATTCAGATATTCCTATTCGGCCGTTTTAGAAAATGGCAACAGACATTATTGGTCCGTTTAAGATCAAGTCTGCGAGAGGACATCAGTTTATCTTAACGTGTGTTGACATGTGCACACGTTGGCCAGAGGCTATTCCTCTGAAGAGCATTTCTACTGCTTATATTGCAGACGCTCTTTGGCTCATATTTTCTCGTCTGGGATTCCCCGGAGAAATATTATCAGACCATGGCACCCAACTAGTATCGGATACCATGTCTCAAGTAATGTCTACTCTGCAGATAGAAAGATCTTTGAGTAGTATCTATCACCGAATGTCTAATGGGATGGTCGAACGCCTAAATAGAACACTCAAAAACTTACTTGGAAAGATAACTGAGGATCATCCTCAAGATTGGGACAGGGTTTTACCCGCGGCCCTCTTTGTTTACAGAGAGGTCCCCAATGAACATACAGGATTTTCTCCCTTTGAACTTGTCTTTGGCGCGCGACCGCGCGGCCCTATGTCTTTGCTTCATGATCTTATAACCACTGATAATATTAACGATGACACAAAATCTTCTTACGAATATGTCATCGCGCTTAGACACAAGATTATCGAAGCATGCAAATTAGCAACTTCTTCTTCTGAATTTGCTAAACAGAAGGCAAGGCAATTTGCCAATAAGAAGAGACGCTTACGACAACTTTGTCCGGGTGACAAAGCATTTATTTTGCTACCTTGTAGGGAAAACAGACTTCTTATCTCATGGAAAGGTCCGTACGATATAATATCGAAAATTTCCGATGTTGACTATATTGTCGATATTGACGGGAAGCATAAAACCTTCCACATCAACATGCTTACGGAACTCCATGAACGTCCAGATTATTTGCAGCCTATTTTCCAGGCGACGGACGATTCTCAAGTTCCTCATGGTCATTACTCATCCCTGCCGTAATACAGGATGAGGAAACAAGTTTCTCAGATGTTGATCTTCCTCTTCCGATGATTCCACTTCATTCTAGTGAATCATGGAAAAATGACACTGTTTCTCCTAATTTATCTATGGCGGAACAGCGACAAGTCTCGTCAATGTTACAAACATTTCAGGATGTCCTTACTGACATTCCTGGACATACCCATGTCATTGAACATGACATTATTCTAACTGACCATAATCCTATTAGGGTCAGACCTTATCCTACCCCTATACATTTTCAAGCACAGGTCGAGAAAGAGTTGGATGAGATGATAGAATTAAAAATAGTCGAACCATCCAGTTCAGCATATTCTTCGCCGATGGTTATTGTTCGGAAAAAAGACAATAACATACGTCTTTGCGTTGATTATCGCAAATTGAATCAAGTTACGAAGTTCGATGCTGAACCTATGCCTTTACTAGAAGAGCTACTTACTAGGCTTTCTAAATCTCATTTCTTCACTAAACTTGACTTGTCTAAGGGATATTGACAAGTTCCTTTATCTGAACACGCCAAACCTCTTACTGCTTTTTCTACACATAGGGGTTTGTTTCAATGGAATTTCATGCCTTTCGGCCTTATGAACGCCCCAGCTACATTCGTACGCATGATGCGTCGAATCCTATCTTATCGTTCAGATGCCATTGCATACTTAGACGACATCTGTCTTTTCAGTGATACTTGGGAAGATCACTATTTGGGGTTATATGAATTACTGTCTTCTTTACGCAAGCATAAGTTGACAGCGAAACCCTCTAAAGCCTGTATTGGTTTTAGCGAGATTTCTTTCCTAGGTCACCGTGTCGGTCATGGTTTCCTAAAGACAGAGGACCATAATACCAGTAAAATACTTAACATCTCTATTCCTAAAACTAAAAAGCAAGTGAGAAGTCTCTTAGATCTTATACAATTTTATGGACGATTCATTCAGAATCTATCCTCTATAATGGCACCTCTTTCTTCGTTAGTAAAGAAAGGGTCTTCTAATATGGTCCACTGGTCTCAGGAATGCCAATCCTCTTTGGATAAGATTAAAACTTTGTTTTCAACTCCACCTATATTGATGTTACCTACTACAGATAAGACATTTGTTCTTCGTAGTGACGCTTCATCCACTGGGATCGGAGTGGCACTAATGCAAGAGTACTCAGAAACTCTGCATCCTGTAATGTATATCTCTCGAAAACATAATGCGGCAGACAGGAATTACTCGGTTTTAGACCGTGAATTATTGGCTATGGTTTGGTCAATTCTCAAACTTCAAAGATTCCTTCTCGGCGCGCATTTCATTGTGGAAACTCACCAGAAAGCTCTTACGGCTATTCAAAGTAAAAATTGTAAGAGCTCCAGATCAACTCGATACGCGATTGCTCTTCAACCTTTTAATTTTTCGGTTCGAGCTATCCTTGGCTCAGAAAATGTGATGGCAGACATTTTGTCTAGATGCCCACATGATTCCACCTAACTGTTATGTCTTGGACTTTCTAATATGTCTAACTCCACCACAGTTCTTTTCTATATCAAAATATGTACACATTTGTAATATATGATATATTGATTGTATCACCACTTAGCGGGTCATTAATGTATATTTACCGCTGGTCCTTTGATGATTCTTTCTTCCTTGTTAATCATGAACTCATAGTACCTAATATGGAATTATTGTATGAATTTTTTGTATGGATTTTGATATTGCCAGTATTGTAGTATAAGTTGGTGAGACCTCTCTGGAAATATTTATACTTAGAGAAATACTTTCTCTGAGATGTTGAGATATATTCTCACTTGTCAATCTATTCGTCGACTTAGCCTATTTGGCATTATATAAATTACTGATATTTCTCATCTGCGCATTATTCGTGCGTTGTGAGCTTATTGTATGTTGCTCTTAGATGAAAAAAAAAATGATTTTCATTTTTTCCCGGGGGGTGTGGTAGTCTGTTACGCACAGATTCTTTTGTAGGCAATGTATAAAGAGATATATATATAGAAAGATATTTATTTGTCTGTTAACTTTTTTTGTTGTTAGTCAAAGGTACGTAACCCTTGATTTAGTTGATGGTACATTTTATTATGTCTGTTACTTCTCTATGGTCTTATATGAATACTAAGATTTACGTCGGCCCATCTTGAGTTGAACTCTGGGGGTCACGCGTTTCTGCTCATGGGTCGAACGGAGGTTGTCCAGAGAGACTTCCGTCATCATGGCGAATCCTGGTCGCTGTACGGACAGAAGTCCGAAGATTTGTTCTTTGCTGTGAAAGTCTGGGGGAAGGCGACATCGTCTGTGTGACTATTATGTCTATGTTCCTCCCCAGCATCTATTCTTTACGCCAAAGGATGGCGTGTGATATTTGCTAGTGTTTTTCTAGGAGGATAAGGTAAAGAGAGACAGTTACTGTACCTTTTCAAATGCCTAGATATGCAGCCATGATATGGTCTGCACATGTATATGATTGACTAGTTTCGAGACGACATTTTGCTAGCAGCACCATTATTCGTATGATATACATTGCATTATTATGCATATGATCTACACAGCATTATTGATATGATGGACAGCGCCCTTTACTGATGCTTCATTATGCAGCTTCGGAGTGAGCGAAGCTCATCGAAGTTAGGAGCCATTTTTGAATCTCGCCTTTGCCTAAGCGGATCATCGTTCGGAGAACAGGGATGCCTTATTATCTGATGACGATACCGAGATGTCTACTATTGTAATCCACTACTGGTGGTTTTAAGATTGTCGTCATAAAAGCCTGCTAATTTACTATTGTAATTCTTCGTCAGAAGAGGTTCTGTCAGGGAGCCATTGTTGATAAATATTTGAGAACATTAACTGACGTGATCAGTCAGTTAGGCTTGAAAGTAAATACAACTAGAACCCAGAGGGACTAGCTACTAACGTTCTATTATATTCACATTCTTTACGAATGTATATTTGATGTCGTAAGCCATTTTCAAGCATGTGATGTTGTTGCCAACCTGTTCCAGTGACTGTAGCTGTGTTGTCAGAGTGTGCGTCCCATTAAACTGTATGAAACTGTTAACAGTAGTTCCAGCCGTCATTGACTTCCAAATATGAGTGAATGAGTGCCTTGTTACCTATCAACTCTACAGAACAGTACACCCATTCGCGTAACTCACATCTGTACTCTCACTCAATATAAACACTGTCCCTTGCCTGGGCCTCAATGCTTTATGGACAAGGTGACCGGTATATCCAGCACTGTGTCGGTTCGAGTTGACCATCAACCCTCATCAAGATGACTAGTACACACAAACTACATGCACCACAGTCACCCTTCTCAATGTAATGTACCAGTGTGACGCCTTTGCATTTACAGTTTAAATTCTACATTTATCAGTGTGGTGGCTTCATGTATACAGCATTCTTCAGTGATAAGAAAATATACACTTATCAGTGTGGTACACTTATCATTGAGTTAGTTTTTTGTGGTGTTTGTTTAGTTCTTGAGTTACTTTTGTTGTGACGTTTGATTAGTTCTTGAGTTAGTGTTGTTGTGATGTTTTCTTTTTAGTTCTTGTGTTAGTTTTGTAGTGAAATTTGTTTTTTTGTTCTTCAGTTAGTTTTTTTTGTGATGTTTGTTTTGTTTTTGCGTTACTTTTGTTGTGGTGTTTGTTTTGATCTTGGGTTAGTTTTGTTGTGATATTTGTTTAGTTCTTGGGTTAGTTTTGTTGTCATATTTGTTTACATCTCGAGCTAGTTTGTTGTGATGTTTGTTTAGATCTTGAGTTATTTTGTTGTGATAGGTAGGTAGGTAGGTAGGTAGGTAGGTAGATAGAAAGATAGATAGATAGATAGATAGATAGATAGATAGATAGATAGATAGATAGATAGATAGATAGATAGATAGATAGATAGATAGGTAGATATATAGATAGATAGATAGACAGATAGACAGAGACAGACAGACAGATAGACAGATAGATAGATAGATAGATAGATAGATAGATAGATAGATAGATAGATAGATAGATAGATAGATAGATAGATAGATAGATAGATAGATAGATAGATAGATAGATAGATAGATAGATAAATAGATAGATAGATAGATAGATAGATAGATAGATAGATAGATAGACAGACAGACAGACAGACAGACAGACAGACAGACAGACAGACAGACAGACAGACAGACAGACAGATAGATAGATAGATAGATAGATAGATAGATAGATAGATAGATAGATAGATAGATAGATAGATAGATAGACAGACAGACAGACAGACAGACAGACAGACAGACAGACAGACAGACAGACAGACAGACAGACAGACAGACAGACAGATAGATAGATAGATAGATAGATAGATAGATAGATAGATAGATAGAGAGATAGATAGATAGATAGATAGATAGATAGATAGATAGATAGATAGATAGATAGATAGATAGGATCAGCTTTCGGAATATAACAGCACATTAGAACGTAAATGCTTTGCAAATCACCAGCGCGTACGTCTCCCTGTTTGTTTTGTCATTACAATGCCATTCTGGAATTCTCAAGTAAGAAAAAAAAAATAGAGGAAGACAGAAAAAGAGAGAGACCATAAAACACATAGAGACAAGAACTGGATACATTACAAACAAGGGATAGAGAAGACATGCAAAGAACTTGAACAGACTGCATAGGATATATAAGGTTAAGTGAACTGACCGTCGGCAATGCTGCACATGATTCTGAAAGATAGCGAGATTGATGATTTGTAGTGAAACATATTTATTACTGATGACATAACTACAGATTGATGATTTGTAGTGGAACACATTTATTACTGATGACATAACTACAGATTGATGATTTGTAGTGGAACACATTTATTACTGATGACATAACTACAGATTGATGATTTGTAATGGAACACCTTTATTACTGATGACATAACTACAGATTGATGACTTGTATTGGAACACATTTATTACTAATGACATAACTACAGATTGATGACATGTATTGGAACACATTTATTACTGATAACATAACTACACATTGATGACTTGTATTGGAACACATTTATTACTGATGACATAACTACACATTGATGACTTGTAGTGGAACACATTTATTACTGATGACATAACTACACATTGATGACTTGTAGTGGAACACATTTATTACTGATGACATAACTACAGATTGATGACTTGTATTGGGACACATTTATTACTGATGACATAACTACAGATTGATGACTTGTATTGGAACACATTTATTACTGATGACATAACTACAAATTGATGACTTGTATTGGAACACATTTATTACTGATGACATAACTACACATTGATGACTTGTATTGGAACACATTTATTACTGATGACATAACTACAGATTGATGACTTGTATCGGAACATATTTATTACTGATGACATAACTACACATTGATGACCTGTTGTGATAAACGAGCGCCAAAGCCTTATCGCTCTATTTTTTCCTACATCTCTCTTATTTTATTTTCTTCTACATTTGTGCTCTTTCATCCCATTTGCTATTTCATCGTTTTTTATTAATCGCATCTGGTATCTAAAGAACCATATTCTTTTAATTCAGTTTACCACCTTGTTAAGCACACCTGGGTTTATCATAATCTTGTGAAACCCCAGCTTGGACTGAATAAAACATTCTTTAATAACCAGTCCCTGTGTAAATAACTGTCACCCATTCCAGCTTGGGATACTATTATTTTGAGAGACGCCAGGTGGACATCATTCAGGGCCGAGCCGTTGTTTAAAAAAAACACGGTCACCGTGGTGCAAAATACAATAGAGCCCGGCTCGGCAAAGTAACTTGTTAGCATGTAAGCGACAATGGATCCAAGGGTCAAAGGCCGCCGCCAGCTGCATTGAACAAAGCTTGACACGCGGGGCGAAAGCGCCAGAGAGCGATGTGACAGTTGGAAGGCGGGACATTTTTGCGTTGGCCAGTCAATTATCTCAACACCTGTTTGTCAGGTAAGCTCGGCAACAAAAGTTGGTCGCAAATTGCCCCACCCATTTTCGCACTGACAAGGGATACGAGAGATCCTGTGAATGAGTGACCAGAGGGACAGAAATCTACACACTGAGTGAGGCAGTTGTCAGAAACTAGACGCACTGCACGCTTTTGTAGTGAACGGAGTCTCTTTATGTTGAACATTGAGCAACCATCCCAGATTGTGGAGCAATAGTCAAGGTTTGCTTGTATGTGAGATATATAGATCAATTTTCGTGCATCTTCATCTAGGAAATGTTTGATTTTAGCTAATTGGTAAACTTTCTGTGCCGTTTGCCTGGTCAGTGCATGTACGTGTGAGTTCTATTTTAGATACTGGTCAACGATTATACCTAGAGTTTTATGTTCCTTAACGTTTTCAATTAGTGAGGTACCAATGTAGATCTGAAGGGTTGTTTTCTCCGAATTTTGTAATTTTTTTCTAGTTGATATTAACATGCATTTTATTTTAATGATATTTATTAGCATGCGATTACCGTTGCTCCACTTAATCAGATTATCTGTATGCTTTTGTAACGATAGTTCGAGTGTAACTTTTATCACTCTTGTAAACAGTACAGTCGTCCGCAAACAGATCACAGGATGAGTGCTTGATGTGAAGAGGAAGGTAATTGTTACCTTATACTTATTGAAGGCTATTGGGTAACGAGTATATTAATGTGCTGCACTGGTCTTGTAAGGTATTTTGATATAATAGACAACAGTCTAAACAGTAACGTAAGGAATGGCCAACTTGAATAATCTTGATCAACAGCTTGTTGTACGTTTTATCACATTTAATATGTCACAATACAACATAAGTGTACTTCACTTCTTTTGAGAGCATATGATGATAGGACCGTACATCAGTAATACAAATGTGTTCATTAGCAGACATAAGCAATAATGTCGTTGTGCCGGTTTAAAGTCAGAATGTCTATGTATCGTCTACGACGCCTTCATACTTTACAAATCCGTGTTTATTCAAATCACTTACTGTCATCTCCTTAAAGCACATACACTCAGGCACACATCATAATGAATTGAGTCAATTATCCTGACTCTGAAATATTTTATAACAATAAACACTGGTCTGTCGCTCTCACATAAATATCCGTACACTTTGAAAACACTAGCCAAACTCAACTGTCCTAACGATAACCTTCGTTCACCAACGCAGCAGACCCTGTCCACGTCATAAACTAAATACCTGTGTCACACACATTCCCCCACTTGCACGCTTTCACACTCGAAGCGTTTTCGCGTTCTGCTCCGTTGCGCACAGCGATGAATTACAAGCTTGTGAGCAAAGTGATAGGTAACACTTTTACCCCGCCCCCCAGCGAAAACTGAAAGTTTTCCATGTAGGAAGTCATTTTTAGAAAATGCGAGAAGTTTCCGTCCAGTCTATGTCATTCTTTAGCAACAGTCTATAGAATGTAGTCAGCACCATGGAAAAATGAGAAAAATCAATGAAAATGTGAAGAAATATGATAATGAAATTGTGAAGTTTTGGAAAATGAAATATCTGAATGCATTTAATTAAAAGATGAATGAACTGAAAGATCTAACTAATTAAATGTATTAAGTAAGTATAATAATTACGTTAATGTAAATGTCCACATGATCGTGTGTGTGCTGTCTGTAGCATTGTGTAAAACTAATTAACTATAGTTACTGAGTGTCATCAATGATAGGTTCTTCTTTCATTAGTGTGAAAGATTACAATTTGTAATTTTAGTACTTTAGAGTCACATAACTGGTTTAAGTAATAACAAAAAAGAAAAAGAATGTTCAAATGGCGAAGTTCTCCATAGGCGTATCGAATCGATTGTTTCTTCTGTGAGATTTCTTTCCATATGTTGCCTCTTGAGTGTCACAGTCTCTGAGCCCGAAAATGTTCAAGGTCGATAGCTGAAATAGCAAATATGAGCTTTTTTTTTTTTTAAAGTTCTGCATCACAGTCAATTTGTGAAGGATTGCCAATAAGATATGACAAAGAGCCTTATACTGTTTCTATGAGATACTGTTAGATTTGGTTCCTTTACCACATACGTCATGACTGTCTGGAAATCAGATCCTGTGTACTGTTCATGGATCTTGATGTAGTGTAAAACGATTTGAATGTATTCACATAAAAAGTCTGTTATCATTACTTCAAATGACTTGAGTTGTTTCTCTTGATAACAATGGTAATCTGTATCTGGTTATGTATATTGTCAGGATAGCTCTTTTAAGTTAGCAAAGTATCTGTAGACAATCAGCATTGTACCTTGGTCAATGGGTCGCAGCAATGTCAGATTCTTGAGAATCGGGCATTTCTGTCTGTGTGCATCTAGACAGAACGTCTGCAAGCACATTGGACTTGCCCTCAATAGGTCGAATGATATAGTCATATATTTGCAAATTAATTGCATAACGTGCGACTCGTGCGTTTTTCATGTTGGACTTTTGAAGGAACGACAGGGCCTTCTGGTCTGTCGCAGTGACGAAACGAGAACCAAGAAGGTAACGCTGAAGCTTTGTGACAGCCCATATGATCGCTAGAAGCTCGCGCTCAATGATTGGGTATCTGGTTTCTGTCTTTGTGAGCTTCCTCGACACATACATCACAGGATGAAGCCTTCCATCTACTTCTTGCATCAAGGAGCCACCAATACCGTACATCGAGGCGTCTGTCCTGAGAATAAATGGGAGATGAGGATCAGGGAGTTTTAAAATTGGTGCACATGAAAAGTAATGCTTTAAATAGACTAGAGCTATGTTGCAGGCCTCCGTCCAGACAATTCTATTAGGGGAGCCTTTTGTGGTTAACTCAGATAGAACTGACGTAACTGAAGATAAATGAGGCATAAATTTATTATAGAACTGTACAAGGCCGAGAAGACTCCGCACCTGCTTCTTAGTCTTAGGAATTGATAGATTAAGAATCTTCGAGACAGTTTTATCCTCAGTTTTAAGAAATCCATGGCCCACACTGTGACCTAGGAAAGAAATTTCTTTGAAACCTATGTGAACTTTCGAAGGATTCGCTGTCAGATTATTAGAGCGAAGAATTTCGAGAAGAGATTTCAATCCAGAAACATGTTCGTCCCAAGAGTTGTGGAACAAACAAATGTCATCTACATAAGAGATGATATCAGACTTATGAGAAAATAGTTTCCTCATCATCCGAACGAAAGTTGCTGGTGCATTTACCAAGCCAAAGCACATGAAATTCAACTGAAAGAGACCCTTAGGGATAGCGAAAGCAGTGAAAACTTTTGCTTTTTCCGTGAGAGGTATTTGCCAATATCCCTTGGTTAAGTCAAATTTGCTAAAGTAGGTTGCTTTAGAAAGTTTTGACAGTAATTCGTCAAGAATTGGCATTGGCTCTGCGTCAGACTCCTTTATGGAATTGAGTTTACGAAAATCCATGCATAATCTGATATTACTATTCTTCTTCTTGATTATAACCATTTGGAAAGAATAAGCAGATTCTGATGGTGCAATAATGTTAAGCTGTAACATTTGACCTAATTCTTTTTCAACCTGATCTTGAAAATGGATAGGGATAGGGTAAGGCTTTAATTTAATAGGTTTGTGATCTGTGAGTCTAATATCGTGAAAGATTATAGAAGTTCGGCCTGGAATATTAGACAGAACTTGCTGATATGACTGTAGAATAGAAAGAATTTGAGATTGTTGTTCGCTGGATATATCCGGACACATAGGTACCTTTACCCATGATTCTATCGGATAAAGAGACATGACAGGAAGTTGCAAAGGTACATCATGAAAAGAAGTGGGTTCTTCTTGAATCACTGATAGTGAAGAGTAAGAGTAGGATGATCAGTGGATTCTTCATTAACAGCATCTAAGATAGGTTTGAGATATTCAGGTCTATCATGGAATTGTTTGAGCATGTTGATGTGAAATTTTTTATTCTTGCCTTTCACGTCAAGAATGTAATCAACATCGGTCAATTTTGAAATAATTTCATATGGACCACTCCACGAAATGAGAAGGCTATTCTCTCTCGTTGGTAGCAGGACGTAAGCTTTGTCTCCAGGAAGTAATTTCCTTAACTTGTTTCAACGGTTTTGAAGAGATCTAGCTTTTTCTTTTGCCTTTCAGATGAATCAGTCGCTATTTGGCAAGCGTCTATAAGTGTCTTTCGTAGATTCACCACATACTCATAGGATGACTGGCATTCCTGAGTCATCTCCGAACCTGTAAGTAATTGTTTTATTATCGACATGGGTCCTCGTGGTGGAGCACCATACATGAGCTCAAAAGGCGAGAACCCAGTGTGTTCGTTTGGGACTTCCCGATAAGCGAACAGCACTGCTGGGAGCACTCTATCCCAGTCTTGTGGATACGTCGTGGTCACCTTCCCCAGTAGTTGTTTTAGTGTTTTATTTAGGCGTTCTACCATTCCATTGGACATTGGATGATAAACAGAGCTAAGAGATCTATCAATATTACATAGTTTCATGACATGCGACATGACAGCTGACACAAACTGTGTTCCTCTATCTGATAAAATATTATCAGGGAACCCCACTCTCGTAAAAATTAGGAATAGTGCATCAGCCACATCGGTTGTAGCAATATGTTTAAGAGGTATTGCCTCCGGCCACCTGGTGCAAATATCAATACAGGTGAGGACATATCTATGACCTCTGGCTGATGGAACTGACAGTGGACCTATTAAGTCTATTGCCATTTTTTCGAATGGTCGCACCGAAATATCCGCAGCCTGTATAGGTGCATTATGGTAAGCACCACTTGTTGGCATGTCTTGCACGAACGACAAAATAATTTGACATCCCTGACTACTCCAGGCCAATAAAAATGCCGTAAGACTCTATATTTAGTCCTAGCAAAGCCCATGTGGCCTGCACAGTTTGTATCATGCGCATGTCTGAGAATGTAAGATCGAATATTGGTTAGTACCAGAATTTGCTGCTGTACTGATGTAGCATCTCTAGCATTACGAATTAATATGTCATTTTTAATTGCATACCATGATTTTGACCTTTCTGAGCAATCAACATCCTCTGATTTTACCAATTTGAAAAATCTTTTCAAAGAACTGTCATTCTTTTGCATATCAATAAATGATGTTTTCGTTAACCTCGGCATACGATGTTGATCGTTCTCCTTGTCATGATTGTTAGTCATTTCTTCTTCCTCTTGAGCCTGTGCCTGTGCTCTTGTAATGACCATATTAGCGTGTAGTATATGCTGACGTTCCCAGATTCCTATATCTTGGAGTGAACACGCTTTTATACCCACAATATTGCCCATAATTATGCCAGCAATTGGTTCCTGTAATAAACATGCTTTAACGTGACTTGAGAAAAATGGAGTATCAATATGCACAATGGCCACAGAATAGAATTCCACCGTGCCTCCAAATAGGACACATTTTACATTCTCCCCGGTGCAGCAAGATGGGTCTACCAAAGATTTGCGTACCCCAACAGTTGTACAACCTGTAACACGCAAGACTGCAACTAGCTGATTATTTAAAAAAAACCCTGTGAAACATTAGCGAGCCTTTTCCATCATGAGAGGCTAATGCAGGTACTAACGCGGGCACAGGATGTCCGCAGGAAAGTCTGGAGACCACATCAGGCTGAAACAGAGTGCTGCATTCTGAACAATTTGATGGATTAAATAAATTAGCAGCACACGCATTTGCAATATTTGTGTTTTCACCATTGGGATTAACAGCTCCTGTGTTACTATTCGAGATTTTTCGATCCACGCTCCGCGAGCGATTAAAGTTGTTGTTACCCCTGTAATAATTCCGACTCTCTCTGCCATTCTGCGGATTATTAGAATGCTGAGGACACGTGCACCCTGGGCAGTGTTGAGATGGAGGAGAGTTTCGGTTGTTCTTTGTAAAATAGGATCTGTCTCCTCTGTTCATGTAGGTATTATCAGATCTACGCCATCCTCTGTTAGATTGAAAGTAAAACTGTGATTTTCCATTTCCATCAAAATATCGTTGGGAGTTTCTCTGATTGTGATAAGGTTGATTGCTAAAATTGTACCGTCCTTGGAAAGATCTACTATTTCGGTCATTATTCCTGCCAAAATTTCTATCCATACTTTGCGATCGAGCTCTAGGGTTGTTTATCTGCACCGAATGAGCTGATGCAACAGGTAATGCCTCTTTAATAGCAGAGTTGTTCACACTCTTCCCTGGGTGTGCCGTCATAAACTGACGCCCTAACAACTCAAGGGACTGTAACGATTCTGGCTTCCGTTCATGTAAATAGGACAAAAACTCCGGGCTAATGAAGGAAAGTACTTTGTCTCTCAAAATAAGGTCCATCAAGTCCTCATATGTATGTTTGATTTTTGCCAACTCAATCCAACTATTGAAGCATAACTTTATAGTTGAAATGAACTCACTAAAGTCCTTGTTGCTTTCGGGTGTGAGTTTTTTAAATCTTAGCCTGCACTCATTCTCGTCTGATTGATACTTTCTTAAAAGTAATGTTTTAGCTGCCTCATAAGATTTTATGTTTTCCTCATCCATTGTTGACACAGCTGTCAACGCTTCACCTGTCAGTAATGACATTAAATGTATCACCCATGATGATTTTTCCAGTTTGTATTCCTCACACACTGTCTGGAATCGGTTTAGGAAGCACGAAATATCGTCTATATTTTGATTAAATTTAGGTAAGTGAAGTTTAAATGATGAAGCATGTTCTCTGTTGGCAGAACTTGCACCTTCTTGGTTACTCTGTTTATTACTAGCTTCCAATTTAAGTCTCTCCAACTCTAGAGTAGACATTTTTTCTTCATGCAGAAATTGGGCTTTCTTAGCCTCTAAATCTATCTCGTCTTGTCTTTTCTTTTCTGCTATTTCATCTTGTCTTTTCTTTTCTGCCATTTCTTCTAACTGAATTCGTTCATCTTTTTTCGATCTCTCTCATTCTTGCTCTCTCATCCCTTTCTAGTTTCTTTTCTTCACTTTCCAGTTGCTCTATGGCAAACTCTTTAAGCTCTTGGCCTTGCATTCCCATATCTTTATCCAGCTGGATAAAATGCTCCAGACTAGACATTTTATAAGTTTAAGTATATATATATTTATAAGTTACTTAGTCTGAATATGAATTTGGGTACTGATGAACGATAAACAGCACCACTGCCAATTCGTTAAAATTCAGTACTCTGCAAATGTGACTTAGCAAGTAATCAATGCAAAATAAAAAGTCGTACACTATAAGACAGAGCACGTAGTACAATAGTGTAGCAACAGAAGAAAATACTAAGGTGTAGAAAAAAAGATAATGTTTGAAATGTATGCTTACACTATAACGTTAGACTAAACAAGACGAATTTACAACGTAAAATCCATATATCAACATAATGATAGATAGAGAAAACCAACAGTAGACGTACAAAAATGCAGAAAAAAACTATTTAAAAAAAAACAACCGACAGATACAAACAACAGTGAAAAAACAGGACAGCACGTCTATAACATAAAGTAAGTATAGTATATTCACAAAGAGCGCTTTCCACACAGCATTTTGAGCCGGGCCTCTTTGAGAAAATATTACATAAATTTCCCTACTGACACCCTTGATTGCAGACCCGTCCGAAGATGAGATGTAATTCTGCTTATCAAGGTCCCACACCGTCCTCCCTTCTAACCACAACAAACATAAAACAGATAAACAAAAAGTCTCTACTATAGAATTGTGCAAGACTAAGGTTACAACAAACTAGTCCACTTATCTTTTTGTGATCCTTCCTCAGAAGTATAAATGCACGTGACAGTATTGTTGCCTCCAACATATGCAACAGGTAGAGCGAAATTTCATCGATGCAGACTGCTCCCACATGTAGAACTAGCCATCTTGTTTCACTGGTTGAATGACTGTGCTTCGTCTTGGCTGCAGAAATTTTGTTTGATTACTTTAATTTTTCCTGACGAATCCAACCTGGAACTTCGTAGAGTGATGATAACTTTCGTTTCAACAAAGTTGATGAAGAAAATACGAACTTCTATTGGTAAAGTACAGCAAATATTATGATTGAAGTGTGCTGTTTACTCTTTAAGTTTCTTCTTGACGGCCCTAGTTTGAAGAAAACTGGTTGGCATAGGTTCGTAGACATTTCTATTCAGAAAATTTTTAGATGAGGCTAGGGACCGTAGTATCGTTTTGATTAAATCTTGTGGGTAGAACGAAATCCCGTGTACACTGGCCACCACTTTATACTGTTACCTTATACTTATTGAAGGCTATTGGGTAACGAGTATATTAATGTGCTGCACTGGTCTTGTAAGGTATTTTGATATAATAGACAACAGTCTAAACAGTAACGTAAGGAATGGCCAACTTGAATAATCTTGATCAACAGCTTGTTGTACGTTTTATCACATTTAATATGTCACAATACAACATAAGTGTACTTCACTTCTTTTGAGAGCATATGATGATAGGACCGTACATCAGTAATACAAATGTGTTCATTAGCAGACATAAGCAATAATGTCGTTGTGCCGGTTTAAAGTCAGAATGTCTATGTATCGTCTACGACGCCTTCATACTTTACAAATCCGTGTTTATTCAAATCACTTACTGTCATCTCCTTAAGGCACATACACTCAGGCACACATCATAATGAATTGAGTTAATTATCCTGACTCTGAAATAGTTTATAACAATAAACACTGGTCTGTCGCTCTCACATAAATATCCGTACACTTTGAAAACACAAGCCAAACTCAACTGTCCTAACGATAACCTTCGTTCACCCCCGCAGCAGACCCTGTCCACCTCATAAACTAAATACCTGTGTCACACACATTCCCCCACTCGCACGCTTTCACACTCGAAGCGTTTTAGCGTTCTGCTCCGTTGCGCACAGCGATGAATTACAAGCCTGTGAGCAAAGTGATAGGTAACAGTAATTAATGTATATGGTAAAACGTAGAGGACCAAGTATAGAACCCCGAGGAACGCCAGTATTTATTACTGCTGGGCTAGAATAGGAGTTATTGTAAGAAACTACATGTTTTCTGTCTGACAGGAATGATGTAATCATTGTCATCAGTTGAAAGTTTATTTTTGATGTTTCTAGTTTTCTAATTAAAATAGCGTGATCTATCATATCAAATGCTTTTAAAAGTCTACAAAGACTGCCCCACACATGTTATCGTTGTTAATATTTAGGTGCCAGTTGTCTATCATCTTTGTTAGAGCAATGTGACATGAATGTTTAAGCCTTAATCCCAATTGACTATCAATTAGCAAGTCGTTGTTAACTAGGTGTTGTGTTATTTTATGAATGTGTTTTTCCAGTGGTTTGGTTAGCGATGATATTAGAGAGATTGGCCTATAGTTACCAATGTTACGAGTATCAGAGGAACCAGGTTTGAAAAGAGGATAAACCTTAGCGACTTTAAAGTGCAACGGTGTCGTAGAATTAAGACTCAGATTGGTCCCTTCTGAATAGACTATAACATGAGGTGACTCAGTGAGAAATTCTTCTTCTTCTTCCTCGTTTGCCCTGAAAAGGACGGTGGTTGCGTTGTGTCTGTTTACGCCTAAGCTGTGAGAGATAATAATAGAGATAGATTTACACGAGTGAGATGGTGGAAAAATACGTAAGAATCTGTCCCTGAGACTCGAGAAACAAATCTCTCGCTCAGCCTATCTCTACAACAGAAAGTATTAGTCAGACAGATTTCTCAGTTATATAGATGTACTCTATATCAACCACTCACAGACACGCCCACACAAGTGACGAACGTTTAGACGTACAGACGTGAAACTATATCTATGGAATATGAATATTGGTTTGGAACAAGCTGACCGACACACTCTTGATAAGTTTCTGTATATTTTATTTATCATAAGAAAATTTACCATAACACATAAATGTTAATATCAAGCATATAAATTACATATAAGGTAATGAATTACTACAAGTATAATAGACCCATAGGTGTAATCTTTTCCCTCGATGTTTAGCTTACGATCATGTTAGAAGAAAAGTGATAGCCCCAAAGAGTCACGAATTTATACGCTATAGTCTCAGATTTCCCTCTAAAGTTAAGAACAGAATTGATACCCTAATCTATCCTAAGAGAGGAAAACCCGCATTAGCAACAATTTGCATAAATGAAATTACAAAGTGGTTGCACAAATCATATCATAAAGGAATCACTCAGTTTGCTTTCACTCTGTTCTTTCAGCAGGGGCCCCTGTCACACTTTCTTACCTACAATCTTGCTGTTGTTTGCCGTCTGGCGCAAACTTTAGGACACACACACCGTTTAATCTGTCTTTCTTTTGATGAAGCGGATCCCAGCTCTGCAGATTTTGGTTTCATCCAATGTTCCGGGGAGCGTCCTCTTCATGCGATATTTTTTCAGATTTTTAAGTTAGTGTCAAGTTAATCAGTTCAGGTAAGAATTAGTTTTAAGCGGGCTCACAGTGTCCGAATCACGAGGTTTCCCTTATTTAGGAAAATGACAAGTTGGTAACTTCTCTCAATAGATAATTCTAGGTCACACCACAATTAGTCAAAATCGTCGGAATGTTACTGGTTTGTAATTTTTCTCGCCACAGGGCTGAATGTACATGAGAGTTTGGGAATAAATATAATCTGGCTCGATAGGCCCAGTATATGCATTTAGTCTTAAAGTTTGTGAGATGGGTACTCTGTCTATTTCTGGAGCAAACACAATGCCAGACAGGTGTTAACTTGTAAACCCACGTGGTTAAAGATAAAATGTTTCTTCTATGATTCTTCTCAAATGTACCAAAACCGCTGGCAAAAGTTGGGGTTTACCCAGTTTCACTGTATCAAGAAAAAACAACATATAAAATACTTATTCATAATATTCACTTCGGTTTTAACTTACATTATAAACTGCAAGCGTAGAGCTTGTCTTATCGTTTAAAACTCCCATGAAATGATTAATCGTTTAAAAAAAATCAATCATCATGAATTAAAAATACCTACGTATTTCGTCAATACTCAATGATGACTCAGTGCAGTTATAAGTTCGTTTAAAACATTCTCGACTGGTTACTAGCAATTTAATTAAATTTATTTACAGCTGCATGAGTTAAGCTAGAATGTATAATTTTATTCTGCTATCCACTGTAACACGTCAACTATAGAATATAACAGACTTATAACTTAATCCCTCTGCACAGAAATCTAACTAGTGAAAATAAAATAGGCGATTTACCACTTAAATCACTCAACACTACTAGATATATACTTTACCTCCAAGCAGAACTACAGTCTATCACCACGAACTAGGATTATTCACTATATAGGTATTCTAGAACTCGGCAAAATTGTCGAGAAACTCAGAACTTTCGCTATACAAGGTATTCTCTAGCACGAGGCGATCCGTCTACTGCAAATTAGGAGTACTGAATGCATGAAGTTGTTGTTGTTGTTTTGATGAGGTGATGGGTGGAGAGCGGGCACTTAACAGCTGACCGTTATTGCCTCTTCTCGTTCCATCTTGGTCTACCCTGTTCAACCTGAAATTTGGTTATAATTGGGGTATTTAGTGTCATTTTATTTTTCAATTTTGTATTCAGTTTAAATAGCTATTGTCTTTAGCAGTTGCTGATTTTAATTTATATTAGTATTTGTCCATTTTATTTTCTCTTATGTATTGTTTCTTGATAACTATTGTCCTTTACACTTGGTTTTTCTTTGTATTAGTATTTGTTCTTTTCGAGTTGTTGTTTTGTTAAATTTATTTTATACCTTGTTGTCTTTCCTTGTCCTACGAGTAGTTAGTAAGTTTTTATTTTGTGTTTTTTTTTGTTACTAACCTTATATGTTTCCCTTTGTTTTATATATATATCTTTTAAGTATTGATTGGGCTTCTCCTGGGGCATGTACACTTAAAACCTTATCACCTGTCATGTCTATATTGTGATTTCTATAGTAAGTTTTTAATTCAAGCCTTTGATGTTCGTACTTTTTACAGTGAATCAGGTAATGGTCTATGTCATTCTCTTCCTGACATTCTTGTCAGTGGGGTTCTTCTATCATAAAGTATGCTGCACCGAGACGGAGACGAAAGAGTTTTTTGTTTGATGGTATCTTTAATTCTTCTCTGACCTGGCACGTCCTTGTTGGTTCTTTCAGCAGTTTGAACGCGTGTCTGCCTTTTCTACTTTCCTTCCATGTTGTCTTCCATTCCTTGTTTATGGTTATCTTCACTTGGCTCTTGATCTCCGACCTTCCCAGTCCTGCTCTTATATTGTTTTTACTTGTTCTTCCACTCTTGGCGTTCTGATCTGCCAACCCGTTACCAGCAGTACCTATGTGTGCTGGACCCCACACTAGCCTGACACTACATCCTCTGTTCCATAGTGATGTATTAATTGCTAGAATTTCTTCCTTTATGTCTGGCCGGCTACATTTACCTGGGTGTTCTAGTGCTTGTAATGATGATAGTGAGTCTGTAAATATCGTAACAGCTTCTGGTGGGTTATCTTCGATTATTTCTAAACTTTTAAGAACTGCTACCATCTCTGCGGTAAAAATCGAAGCATTGTGGTATTACAACTCCGGCACCTAGGTGTCCACTATCACCCTTGGATCCATCAGTGTAGACGGCCAGACTTTGTTTAGTTAGTTGATCTATGAACTTTCTACTTATCATTTTGGCTTCCTTATCTTCTATGTTTTGTTTGATCTTTTCAGTAAGTGAGTAGTCTTTGAATAGAGCTTTTAGTTCCCAGGGTGGTATTTTGCTTCTGTATTTATTACTATTTTCAATTGTGTTTGATAGTTCTTTGAACTGTGTTAGGTCTTCTATAGTTCTCCACCCTGTTGGATACCTATCTTTATTTAAGGGGACGTCCAATACACTTGGTTGGTTTTTGACAAATGCTTTATGTGCTGGGTGGGTCACTTCTTGTGCTACTTTACTCCAATAATTTAATCTTAGTTCTTTCCGTCTTAGACCAAGGGGTGGTATGCCAAGAGCTACTTCTAGCGCTTCTACTGGTGTCGATATAAATGCACCTGTAATGGTTCTCATGGCTGCATTTTGAATTTTGTCTAGTTTTGCTTTGTTACAAGCTGCAGCTGACACGGCTGTTTGTGCCTTATACCCGAGCGATCTTTTAGTTTCGGTGACCGGAATTCTGACACCGGGTATAACATTTTCATATGCACCGTAAAAAACTACTGAGGGTTTTGGCGGGGAAAATCAGCTGATGTGTGTGTAAAATCAGTAAAATATAAATCATTACCCACTCGTTCTGGATAAACACAGCGCTAAAATTCTTTTGTGTGCTATAACTTTGTTCTGTGTTCTCTTTTTGATTGCATTTTTATTTGTTTGAAATTAGTTTTGACGGAGTTACAGACTTTTGAAAACAGCGTCATCATTTGAGGAAATTCATAAAATAAGTAATCTTTTTATTAATTTAATATCTAAAAATCGGCCCATTCGTTTAAGTTTATAATTATAAAGACTTCTCGAAGGGAAGCTAAAGATTATTTCCACAAACTTTTTTTTTTGGTTCCATATCTTGAGAATGTGTGGTAGTCAGTTTTGTGAGTTTGGCATTACAAGAACAAGCATATTGTCACCAGATTTTATAACATTTAAATCACTCTAAACGCATTCCTGATACTCGCAAATCTTAAATAAGGTTGTAAAAAAATAACTTTTTGTAAAGCACCATCCGTTTTTGCATTTTCATTCTTTTATAATGATATTTAGCTGCGTATATAAGCGTCAGAAAACATGTAAAGCTATAGATAGATTACTTCCACAATACGTTGATCTATCTTTCAAGTCTTGTTAATCTTGTATTCATAATATGAATGTCTTTTTTTATTGTGTGTGAGATAAGGAATGTTCCATTAGTGTTCTTTGGTAGACAATCCTGTGCACACGACGGCTGCCAAAGAATTCTAAGTAACTGTTTGTATATCTTCTTTCATTCAAAGTTACAATGCAGGTAGTAAATTTAGAGAAACCTAATTCTAAATCTAATACCATCCTTTTATCAATGGCTAGAGTCAGAGATACATATGATAATTTAGAAATATTTATGAATGGCATGAAAGTTCAGATAGAGTCACTAAAAGATTTAGGGTGGGATGGTAAAAAAGTTGTTGTTTTCTTATTCGGGGATTATGACTTTTTGATGAAAATGTTTGGTTTGTCTGGAGCTCAAGGAATATACCCATGTGTGTGGTGTCTCCAGCAAAACAAGGAAATAAAGACATCCAGAGAGCATACAACTTGCAAACCAAGAAGTTTGGCAATGTTGATAAGAGATTACAATAAATATATGAAATATGGGAAAGGGAATAAAAGGCAAGTGGCACGTTACCATAATTGTTTACACAAACCAATGTTAGAGATTGAAATTGAAAATGTAGGTCCTCCTTACCTTCATATTTTATTAGGCATTGTTTTGAAACACCACAGAATTCTAGAACAGGTAACCGATACAATAGACGCAAATATATTTGAGAATCCGCAAGAGATACATGCAAACATTATTACTATTAAGAACTTGAAGAGATTTGGTTGGAACTGGAAACAGGCAGAAGAATTAGAAGCTAAAATTGAATTTTTTCAGGTAGGTATTGAACTTTGTGAGGATAAGGAGGAGACAGATAGTTTTAAAGTTAAACTTGAAAATGCACAAGATGCGCTGGCCAAACTTCAGTTTCAAGATCTGTGTGCTGGGTCTGGTCCAGTTTGCTCACACTTGGACAAGGTACTAGCCAAACACAAAATCATACCACAGGCTTATCATAGCAGAGCATTCATAGGGAATCACTGCCACATATATCTCACACAAAAAGTTTATAAAGATCTTACAAGAGCAATCATTACACAAACACTGAAAATTACAGACAAACAAGATATAACTAACATAGCTTTTATTGCCCAAGAACAATTCAACTCACTGAAAGAAGCATTTGAGAAAGTACACAACAAAATATCACACAGTAAACCAATTAGTAAAGAATCAATAACAGCATCAATAGAAACTTATATGTCTTTGTTCAGAAAGCTATTCCCCAGTAAGACAATTCCTAAACAGCACATATTAGAAAAACATTGCGCAGACTGGATCAGAACTCATGGCTTTGGAATGGGCATGCATGGAGAGCAAGGGGGAGAATTTGAACATTCCACTATTTCCAAAATTGAAAGACGTGCCAGCGGTTTATAAAAAAAAGGCAGTTGTTGCGTGAGATTGACAGAATTAACAGAGTGTGGAAATCATTTAATAGATGTATTTATTAAACACACCTATTTATCTATTAAATTTAACATTTCGTTTTACTCATGACCATACTCATTTTTACATGACCATCGGGATGTATGATTGAGATAATTGTTAGCTCTCATGTTTTGGGGACAATTGGGTGAGTTATTTTAAGGTAATAAATGTGGATTTGCAATTTAATGTTTCAATAATTAATGTTTGTCCTCTCAGTTCCCAGCAAAATACTAGGCAGGATAATCATCCAGAGAATTTCAAAAGCAGTTGACCATAAACTGAGGAAAGAACAAGCGGGCTTCAGAAAGAACAGAAGATGTGCAGATCATATATTTGCCCTCAGGAACATTATAGAGCAGTGCTCAGAATGGCAGAGACAGCTGTACATTAACTTTGTTGATTTTGAAAAGGCTTTCGACAGCATACACAGGGACAGCCTATGGAAAATTCTGAGGGCTTATGGAATTCCCAGCCGCATTGTTTCCATTATAAAAAGCCTCTATTCTAACTTTACGTGCAGTGTTGGATCGAGTAATGTAACTTTCGAAGTGAAAACAGGAGTACGACAGGGATGCCCCTTATCAACAACATTATTTTTGACAGTCATAGATTGGGTGATGCGCCAGACAACAGAGGGCAGTCCAAGAGGAATTAGATGGACAACGTTTTCTACACTGGAAGATTTGGAATATGCAGATGACATTGCACTGCTCGCGCATTCACACCAACACATTCAAGACAAAACTGATAGACTGAATAAGTATGGCCAGCAGGTTGGCCTGAACATCAATCTGAAGAAGACAGAGGTCATGACACTAAATGTGGGCAATCCTGAGCCAATAACAGTAAGGAACCAGAAGTTAGAACAGACAGACACATTTACTTACCTAGGAAGCATAGTAACACCTGACGGCGGAACAAGCAAGGACATTAACAACAGAATGAATAAAGCGAGAACAGCCTTTGCTATTCTCAACAACATTTGAAAGTCTTCCCAGTACAGCACAAACACCAAATTAAGACTGTATGAGAGCTGCGTACTTTCTGTGCTTCTCTATGGTGCGGAATGTTGGAGAGTAACAGAGAAGGAAATGTCGAAACTGTCCTCCTTCCACACAACCTGCCTAAGGAAAATTCTCCGAATCTTTTGGCCAAACACCATCAGCAAACAAGAACTACTTATTCGGAGTAACCAGGAGGACATGCACACCATCATAGCTGGCAGACGCTGGAGTTGGGTTGGCCATGTCCTCAGAAGGGACCCTGATACCATCGCAAGAACAGCTATGCTATGGACCCCCGAGGGAAAGCGAAAGAGAGGCCGACCAAAAACAACTTGGCGGAGAACTGTGGAAGCTGAGATGCAAAGAATGAACCACAGTTGGGGCACTGTACGAAGGATGGCCGCCGACCGAGCAAAGTGGAATCAATTTGTTGCTGCCCTACAAGACGCCACCAGGCGTGATGGCCGCTGACTGATTTGACGGTTGGCGGTTATGGATCGAAGAAGAAGAAGAATTAATGTTTGACGCATGAAACCAAAACACAACTTTGATATCCATTTTCTGCAGGTTTTCTACTTTTGATTTCTGTAATTTTTTATGCATGTTGATTGTGACCGTTTTAGTGTAAATTGCATTAGAAACAAACCATAACAAAATATATAAAAAAAAACGTAAATTTTACACTATTTCAGACTATTATATCTTCTGTTCTAATTGGGATAAAATGTTTGTTCTTGTTCTAAAATTTACTCTAACATTTCTAGTCTAGCTTTACGCAAAATTAAAGCCGGTATTTATAATAATAAAGTAGCCTAAAAGCATTAATTAAGCCCTATGAAAAGTAAACACCGCCACATGTTTTTCCCGTTAGGAAGTTGACCACGTGACCTCTGTCACGATAGCTATAAATAGCGCGGTCAGGGAAAACTAAAAGATCGCTGGCAAACAGTCGTGCTGAGTCATAGACTATGCTGGAATAATCCAGTTTTCCTCTGATGAACGACTTGTAGAACATAAGCATTATTTGATTGCTGGCTCCCCATCCATTACCTTTTACTATCCTTAGTATATTTAGTGGTCCCCTACAGCTTTCTACTAAATTGTCTATATAATTATTATAATTTAGTTGTTTATCTAAAGTTATGACCAGAAATCTTGTTGTAAAGGATGTACATATTTTCTGACCTTTAATGGTTATATTGATTTTGTTATTTTTTTTTTTTTATTTCCTTTGCTGAATATCATACCTACTGTTTTGTTTACATTAATTTGGAAGCCCCAACTTTTCATCCACTCTGAAAATTTGTCTATTTGTTTTTGAAGTTTTTGGTAAACATGGTCCAAGTTTTTTCCAGATCGCCAAATGGCACAGTCATCTGCAAATTGTGATACTGCATTCTTTATGTCATTAAATTCATCTGCTAAATCATTTACAGCTATAGTGAAAATTGAAGGAGAAATCACTGATCCTTGAGGAATCCCATTCTGTTGTTCATATATTTCTGACCTATCATTATTCACCTGTACAGCAAAATACCTGTCCTGTAAAACGTTTTCTAGATACCTATAGGTTTTACCAGTAATGCCAATCTTTTTCATGTTGTAAAGAGCTCCATCTCGCCAGCATTCATCATATGCCCTTGCGACATCTAGAAAGAATGCCACTGTTTTTTCTTTCCTCTTGAACCCTAGCTTTACATCATGTTCTAATCTTACAAGCTGGTCTACTGTACTTCTGTTTGCTCTCTAAACCCTGACTGGTTTGGGCTATATAACTGATTTTTTTTCTAGGTAGAATTTAACTCTTTTATTCACAACAGTTTCCAGTATTTTACCTAGTTGTGATGTTAAGGAGATAGACCTATATGAACTTACCTCATGGGCTTCCTTATTGGGTTTTAGGATGGGTACTATCATAGCTACTTTTCTATCTGGTCTGGTAGTTCTTTTGAAAACTGTATCCTAAGTCTTTCTCTTCTGTCATTTTCTTCCTGTCCAAGACTACTTTTTGCACTGACTTTATAGAAATACTCAGCAAGGGCATTAGCTTTTTCTTTATCTATTTCTGCTCTCTTTGGTAGTTTGATTGTTGGCATTATTGTTTTCTTATTGTTCCCTTTGATTGCCTTAAGCTTTTTCCATACTTCTTTAATTTGAGTGCTAGATTTAAGTGACTGACAAAACTCCTTCCAGTTAGTTTCTTTGGCTTTAAATATTATTCTGTTAGATTCATTCCTAATATTTTTATACTCCTCATAGTTTTCTTCTGTTCTGTTATTTCTATACTTTGGTAATGCCCTTTTTCTTCTCTCATGAATTTCTGCATAGCTTTTATTCCACCAGGCAACTGGTTCTTTATTCCACTGAGTTTTTCTTTTCTTATTAATGTTATTTATTGGTTTTATATGCTGTGGCATATTTTTATTTGGTATATATTTTATTGCTATTTTCAGAATTTCATTGGTCAGTGTTTCTGCCCACAAGTCAGTATCATGTTTCCATGTCTTTATATTCCATCACCTCCAGGTCTGATTGGAAGGCTTCATAGTTTGCTTTTTTATAGTTGAAAGTCGGTTTTTCTGGTTCTGGATTTGGAATGCCATTTTCATACATGGTTATTACAATGGGCAGATGATCTGTGTTTGTGTCTTGTAACACTTCCCAATTTACATTCGCTAGGTTGTTAGCTGCTATACTTATGTCTATTGCTGAGTCTGCCCTGTTAGCTTGTGGATTAATTCTAGTTGCAGTTCCATCATTCAGTATTACCAGGTCATTATTTTTCTATGAAGTTGTTGCTGTCATTTTCGACAGAGTCATCTGTCAAGTTATTTGCCTATGTTTTATCATAAGTATAATTGTGTCTTTACCTGCGATGTCAGGTTGATTAGGGGTTGTCTTCCCTTGTTTATTCATTCATTGTGTTTTGACCTTTAGGGTTAAAGGTTGACAGTTCGGGCGTAGGCCTATGGGAAGGTTTTTTAAGCGGGAGAGAGTTATACTTCCGGCAAGCCGAGTAGGTCCTGTTTTTCTGAAGGGACCAAGAGTCCATTGTTTTTCGGGGAGAATCTTCGAAGTAACTGCTATGGCAGTTTTCCCCAGTGAATCTCTGTGCGTCGGGATGACGACAGAATTCCTTGTTATGTTCTGAGGATTCATTTTCCAGGTAATACCGACCTTTATGCATTATTACGCTTTTCGGTGGCAGAACATGTAAAAGGATTACTTAGTGTGAACTGCAGCTCACCGATCCTATATATTTCAGAACTTATATATTTGTGCTCGAGGTAGCCATCCAAGACTGTTAGTCTTTATATTGTCCAGAAATCCAGTGACGAAGATATATTGTGGGAACCGCAGATTGGCGGGATTTATGTCTACAATAAGCATTACTGCAGGGTTGATGATAACCTATTTAACAGAAGTACACAGCCGACGTCAGAACGAGGCCTGTGCTTTCGGCTATTATACTACAGCCTGATAATGTGCAATTGGCGGGGAATGCCAAGTTGCACCTATGTGTCAAAGTGACTAAGGCATCTGACGCGTTTAGTCAGAGATGCCAAGGGCGACGCTACGAACTGTCATTATTGAAGAACTTTGCTATTGACCATGCACGTCTACTCTGATGTTTACCTTTTGAATGCCAACTGTATACCTATCGATTTCAGGTCAGCATGACCTTGTTACACTGACTGTTCCTGTTGATAATATGTGTGTTCTCGTCAATAAATGTTTTGAAACATGCCTGCAGTGTCCAAGCATCCTTGACTACTGCATGTGAGAGTATGGGTTGCAGGGTCTTCATATATACGAGCCTAAACACATTCGCGCCTTCATTCGCACCCACACTCAGTTCATCATACGCTCGCACTACACATCTAACAACAAGTATACTGTCTTGGGCCAGTGATCACCTCAACCAGAGAAAAAGACAGTTACATTTCTGGTGGACCAGTTACGTGGGCTCTTAAGATACATTTCTTGTCGCCAATGTGGCCTAGAAACTTACATTTCTGATGGACCAGATCTGTGGGTTTAAAAAGAACAGAGCGAGCATTTGACATTATTGTTGACATTAATGGATCCAGAAATTTACATTTCTGGTTGGCTGTTACATGTATGATGTCTCCAGTTTTGTCCAGAAATTTACAAGAAGGACAAGTACACATTACATTTCTGATCTGTGGGTCTAAGCTACACACGGGACAGCCGTAACACACAGCGCTAATTCTACACTTGCAAGTTTTGGCTACAACAGGACAGAAATAGGTCATCAACGGTTGACCTAGATAAACAGTGCGGGCATTTATATTATAATGCTACATAAACCACAACAAGACAAGTACTGAAGTTAACATCTAGGCATTTGCTACGTGGACCATAACTGCATAGAAGGCGGGTTCCTATTGTGAACAGTACTGCTGGTGTTACACGTTTCAGTCAACAACAGACTTTTCTATGTCCGAGCATTCAAGCGACATTGTTCGAGGTCAAGTGTTTGTAAACAGTACGTGGAAATTGTAAACATTCAATGTGCAAGTCCTAATTCGAGAAGGTCATAGTAACTTTGGTTCGTGAATACCACTTTATGCTACAGTGGATTTGACGTTCAGTGCGTGTTTGACATTTCGTTTCTGTGTTCGCAAGGAGCAAGAAATTTATTTTAGTTTCAGCTGTGACTGAACTTGTTCTGCAACACATTGAAATTGATTGCTATATGTTTATGTTACTTCTACTGTTTTTGTGTATTTTTCTGCGGGTTTTCGGTTGGTGGGTCTTACAGTAAATATGCCACTTAATCGAGGCTTACTGTAAGCGTTCTGTAGGTGCAAATTTTCTTAATTTGATAATTTGCTAGTGACAATTGGTCGCTATTGATGTTAGCTGTGATGTAACTGTACTTAACGTTGTTTTTGTAATATTTTGTCTGTTTTTCAGTTTTGATTTTCGATTTGTTTTGTTTGTATTCTGTAGGTCTCTCCTTTCTTTTGTGTATTTCTCTACACATTTTTGGTTAAAACAGTGTTGCCATTTGTATTGTTTTGTATCTTTGTCTTTGTATTTTTTTTTGTTTGTACTACATTACTGTCATGCACAGTCTACATACATATACTTGGTCAGGTATTGGTATTATTGATAAAGTAGACTCTTCATATAGAGTTTGTTAATAAAATATTATTATATAAGATATTTATACAAGTTCTTTGATAAAGACTTGTTATCTACAAAGATTGAGACAAGGTGAAATACATATTCAAGTTCTTTATAAAAAAGACTTGTGCCCATAGTGAGTGGGATATAAGGGATTTTTTTTTCCACAGGTACTCAAGTGATTTTTTGGGTTACATTATAAACAAGAGGACCATACAAAGTCTTTGTCTAAGACTAAGAGAGTGAAATAAAGTGAAGTACTTGTCCCCCATTAAAGTGAGATAATTTAAGTTATTTATTTACTTCTGCAAGTTACTAATCTCAGTAGACAAGATGTCTCAGTAGACAATATGAGTACTTTTTATTACACAAGGGAGAGCCCTTGATAAGACTGGTCAACAGTTAGAACAATGGGCTGTTGCTCAGTATGACAAAGCATTAGCTGCTGAAAGAGAAAAGCTGCTGCTGAACCAGAAGAAAAAAAAAGCTCTGGCTGAAGAGAAAAGATTAGAAAGAGAAAGAAGAGCTGAAGCAGCTGCTGAACAAAAAAGACTAGACAGAGAAGCTGATGTTGCTTGCTGTTGAACAAAAGAAATTGCAGATGCAGGTGTAGTAAAAGAGATTTGAATTAAATTTGACAGCTGAAGGACAAAAGAGATTAGAAAAAGAAGCTGCTGCAAGGAGAAAGCTCAAAGCTGCTGCAGAGGATTAGACTAAAAAAATGCATGGAAAGTCAGAGGAGAGGAAAGATCCAGAATTCATGGAGGCGGAACAAAAGCTGCTGCAAGGGAGAGGAAAAAGATCAAGCTGCTGCAGAGGAGAGGAAAACTGAAAAGCTCAAGCTGCTGCAGAGGAGAAGTGAGCTCAATTGAATGAGACTGCTTGATTAGAAAAATGGCCTGAAAATGAGGAAAGAAAATGGACAGAAGAATGGAACTTGGGGAAAAAGAATTAGGAACAACAGCAAACTATGACTCGGAGTTTGGAGTTAGAAAAAGAAATTGAATATTGGCGATTTATGTACGGGGGATTCATGTGCAAAAGACAAACAACTTCGAGTACGACAAAAGGAGTTTGTTTAGTAGGATTAAATTGCCTCATTTCAATCCTTTAAAGGAGATGACGTAGAGATTATCTAGATAGTTTTCCAATTTTTTGTGCGATACGCATAACATAAAAAAAGTAACATTTTAGCTGAAAGGCAACATTAAAATAAGACAGTGACTACTCTTAATTAAAAATAGGGCTGAAAAATGAAGGATAATAGATTTTTAAAGAAGCCAAGATGATAACAAAAGCTTTTTAACAAAAAATAAAGAAATGACTATCGAAGAGCTGATGACACTTTGAAAGGGCATTCTTATGAGTTCAAAATACTGAGTTTGAAAAACTGAACAATCTTGTTTTTTAGTCAACTGAAAAACTCGTTTACATAAGAATTGCTGAATTGATCAATAGAACTTAAGAAAAAAAGTCTTGAAACTAAGCATTTTTATCAGAAGAAGGCTGTTCTAAAATCAAGACTTTTGTTAGTAAATGAATACGTCCTTACTTTTCCCTTAGAGGGGAACAAGTGCTGAGCGATTGTCCAGAAAAAGAAAATGAAAAATATGGAGTACATTTTTTCTGTTACAGGAGACCTGATTTTAATAACTTACAGAAAAAGGTTGAGTTACGTCGCTACATTTGACACGATGATCTTGAGTTGACGTTCAGGTGAGGAAAACACATATAAGAAATGCCCATCAACAAAACTAATTGAAGTTATTGCTTTGGATTGACTTATTATTTGCGAACTTAAAATGGATGTTTTGTCATATGATGAACTAATAATGATTTTTTTTTGCTTGCATTCCTTCATGAGCGTAAGCCTAAAAAACTGAGAAACTTATAAATTGAAAAAACTCAGGGTACAATAATTAAAAAATGGGACCAACAAAGGAGGATGTCAGTATTCCTTTTTAGGCAAGGGCACATCCACCCATGCTACAGTTAGAATTCTAAAAGTGAAAGAAGGGTTGAGTTGCCAAGCTGGCTGCTTCGGCAAACACATATGGCCTCAAAATTTCTGGAAAAAAAAATTTCAGGAGAAAGGTTATGCATCAAAAAAAAAAAATTAGGGGAAGAAATAAAATAAAAATTACACTTAGAAAGGGAGTATTATTTTGGAATACTGCTTGTCAGTAATTGGGAGACCACAATCCAACACCATGAATGGTTAGGCAATTCTGAAAAATTTTATCCAGCTCAGAGGTAACAAACTTATGGTAATATCACTTAATTTTTAGGGTGAAAATATTTAATACAATCAAAATTAGTTTCGCAAACTCTTAAATCGTCATGTCATGTGATCCAATTTATATTAATTTCATGGAAGTATAAAATTTGACATGATGGTAGTCACTAGTTTCGTAAATTTTAGTGGTAATAATATTGAAATGACTTTCGCACAAACGGTTCGCAAAAGGCTATCTAAATAATAACTATTCAAATTTTCGAGGGAATCATTCTCGACGTCAAGATTATGACGATGGTGAATTTAGAAACCGGGATTCAAACCGGAATGATGATTACAATAGGCAATATGATAACAATTACAGGGGAAATGGTAGTCGAAATAATTACAGGGGAAATGATAATCGAGGTAGACCTAGGAAGTTTAACAAGAAAAAAGACCTTTTCCAACAGGCAAACTCTGCACAACAAGAGTTTGATGGAGCCTGTAATACAGTAAATGATAGTGGTAACTCTAGGGCTATCACTGGTTGTGCTTTCGATTTTGGGAGAGCAACTGAATGCCCCCAATGCTTAACATTGTTTGACTCATCGACTGTATCTACGCTAAGTTGTGGTCACCCTCTTCCTGCTCTACCTGCTACAGTTGCGCATGATGGGAGAGGATCTCTCATCTTACATAAAGGTCTAATAAATGATAGGCTAGTCTCAGTACTTTTCGATTCGGGATGTACTACCGTCGGGGTTAGGGAGTCTCTGATAGATCCTTGCTGTGCCACTGGAAAAACAATCAAATGTGTTACATTTGGTGGTACTATGGAAAGCTATCCTAATGCTATTATTAGGATTGACACTCCTTTCTTCACAGGAGATGTCCATGCATGTCTTCTTCCTAATCCTATTGCGGATCTTATAATCGGTCGTATTCATGGGGTTAAGGAATGCACCCCGCAACAAATTTCTAGTTGGGAAGAAAAAAACATTCCAACGGTCAATGCAGTGGTGACAAGAGCTCAAGCTCTTAATCCCCCAACTTCATCTGATAATAGTAATGAAGTTGATAGCCAAGACGAGCACTTGGTGATTTCCCATGACTCGTTTGTTAAACGTCAAGACGAGGATCCTTCTTTGAAGAAATTCTTCCTTCTTGCAAAGAAAGGGGATCCCAATCAAAATACGAATCACAAATCGTATATCACTATGAAGAATGGTTATATTGGTACGAATGGTACAACACACTCGGACAAGTCTATGCACTCGCAAAATTCTTGTGCCTAAGTGTATGAGAGCCTTAATTCTTCGGCATGCACACGATTCTCAGTGTGCTGGACACATGGGTTTTTTTCCAGAACTAAAAAACTAGAGTCATTGCGTCCTTCTTTTGGCCATTCGTGAATAAAGACATCCGAATTTATTGCCGATCTTGCAAAATTTGTCAAGAGGTCAAGTCTAGGGGTCCGAGACATGCTGCTCCTATTCAGGCTGCAGATATTCCGATTCGGCTATTTGCCGTTTTTCAAAAAAATGGGCTATCCAAAGACATCATCATTGGTCCGTTTCAAAATTAAGTCAGGCCAGCAGAGGACACCCAATTTATCCTCACTTGCGTGGACATGTGCACGCGTTGGCCAAGAGGCTATTCCTCTGAAGTCAGCATATCAAAAGTCGATTATCGCTGATGCTGCTTTGGCTCGTATTTTCTCGTCTGGGTTCCCCGGAGAAATAAATACTGTCGGATCACGGCACTCGGCACTCAGGTTAATTTCGGGACCATTATTTGTCTCAGGGAGCATCAGGAGCTACGCTAGAACATTAACAGAGGTTTTGGGATCCTGTAAGAATTGCTGGTCTCTCAGAAGGTAGTTATTAGACTCCTTTTAAGGGCGTCATAATCCAAAAATCCAATGGGATTGGTAATGGATTTTCTTTAGAACGTCCCATTAAAACAGGACACTAAGAAAGAACATTCATCGAAATTTTCCAATACTGGCAAAGATAACGGGAGGATCATCCTGGTGAATTGGTAGATTGGGACAGGGTTTTTTTACTCTGCAGTTCCCTAACTTTGCCTTATAGAGAGGTTTCCCAACGAGCATAAACTTGGACAGGGTTTTCTCCTCCTTTCAGAAACTTGTCTTTGGCATTACCGCGCGGGGGACCCCGGGCGAACTTTTGTCCGTCCTTTTACGTATTTACATTGAGATTTAACGATTTTGTGATATTGAAGTACACTTATAATACACAATACATCTGTATGTTGCTTGCTCTTAGGTACGAAAAAATAAAAAGATTATCGACTTGCTCCCCTCAAGAAGATGAGACATAATTTGCGTTTGAAAAATAATTATTAAAGCTGGGCTTAAATTTTTTAAAAAAAAAAACATCCCGTGCAGGTGATTTAGCTGGCCTGGATTAGAAAAGAACATAGTCCCCTTAGACTGACCGATTTTGCTCAGGTAAGTGGCTTTGCTGGAGATTTCTAAGGTCATGGCGTAAAAGGTCCGTTTCTCATCGAACAATTTATATTTCTAGAGGAATGTTGTTGTAAGAAAAACCAACTTAATAAAATTGAAACGAAATTTGATAATATTGACGGATAACACAATCGTTGAAAAAAATGTCCAGGCGTATGGACTCTTCCTCTGAAAAGCCTCACAAAAAGCATGTTCTTTTCAAACTGTCGTTTTCGCCGTTTTTATTTATTTAAGGAACTTATTTCTTACTGATTTCGTTGATCATTATTTCCTTGCGACAAATTCTGTCCGGTTCAGTTGACTTACTAGTCACAAACTTTCAAAATCCACTTCCGAACTATGATGACTGTACCAAATTGTCCCAGATTGGAATAGAGTTTTTAATCGTTACTTCATTTATGGGGAATTAGATTCATTTTAATTAGGCTTTCCTATTTAGTCGAATTGCGAACTTCTCAAAACTATTACAACTGAACGATCGTGTCACTATTCTTGAGATAAATGTGCATTGTTCAGACTTAAAGTCACTTTTCCTGCGAGAAATATACTTTGTTTCGATGTGACGATCATGTCCAACCTCAAAAGATGGAAGAATATTACTTCTATCATTTCCAACTGGAAAAAGGTCCATACACTATAGTCTCGTAAATTTTTCCGATGTGTCGAAATATTGGTCCCGATTGTGGATGGAAAGGCATAAAACCTTCCATATTATGCTAACAGAGTTTATTGATCGTCCAGACTATTTTGCAGGTCCTATTTTCCAGGCGACGAAAACGACTCTCCAGTCCAACATGGTCAATCAATGATCTCATTACTGTCCGTTATACAGGATGAGGAAAATCTATTTTTTTTTTTTCTGACGTGAACTTAAAACCTCTTCCTGCGATTCCACTTACTTCAACGGAATCGTGGAGAGACGTTACAAGTCTCTTCGAATTTGTCTTTTGAGGAACAGCGTCAAGTATCCTCTACGTTACAATCATATCAGGATGTCCTTACCGACATTCCTGGACACACAGATGTCATAGAACATGACATCATACTTACTGATCGTAATCCGATCAGAGTAAGACCATACCCAATACCTATTCATTTTCAAGCACAAGTCGAGAAAGAATTGGATGAAATGATTCAACTACAAATAATTGAACCATCCACTTCAGCTTATTTCTTCGTCGATGGTTATTGTTCGAAAGAAAGACAATAACATACGTCTTTGCGTTGACTATCGCAAATTAAATCAAGTTACGAAGTTCGATGCTGAACCTATGCCGTTATTAGATGATCTACTTATTAAGACTTTCTAAAGCTAAATTCTTTACTAAACTAGACTTGTCGAAAGGTTATTGGCAAGTCCCACTGACGGAACACGCCAAACCTCTCACTGCTTTTTCGACACCTAGGGGTCTGTTTCAATGGAATTTTATGCCTTTCGGGCTTATGAACGCCCCAGCGACTTTCGTGCGCATGATGCGACGAATTCTATCAGATCGTGCAGATGTCATTGCATATTTAGACGACATCTGTCTTTTCAGCGATACTTGGGAAGAACACTATTTGGGTCTAAAGGAATTGCTATCTACTCTACGTGAGCATAGTTTGACTGCTAAACCCTCTAAAGCTTTTGTTGGGTTTAGTGAAATTTCCTTCCTAGGTCATCGAGTTGGTCATGGTCTGTTGAAGACAGAGGACCAAAACATTTCAAAGATATTAAATATCTCGGTTCCGAAGACGAAAAAAAGCAAGTGCGTAGTCTCTTGGGATTGATACAATTCTATGGAAGATTCATTGAGAATCTGTCCTCCATTATGGCACCACTTTCAACGTTATTGAAAAAAGGTTCTCCTAATATGGTGCGTTGGTCCCAAGAATGCCAATCTTCATTGGATCAGGTTAAGAATTTGTTCTCATCTCATCCTATCTTAAGACTACCAATGATTGATAAGACTTTTGTCCTTCGTAGTGATGCCTCTTCCACTGGGATTGGAGCGGCACTAATGCAGGAATATTCAGGAACTCTGCATCCTGTAATGTAATGTATATTTCTAGGAAGCTAAATGCGGCAGAAAGGAATTACTCGGTTTTGGACCGTGAATTGTTGGCTATGGTTTGGTCCATTCTTAAGCTACAAAGGTTCCTTCTGGGCGCTCATTTCTTTATGGAAACCGACCAAAAAGCTCTTACGGCTATGCAAAGTAAGGATTTGAAGAGCTCGAGATCTACTCGTTATGCTATTGCTCTTCAGCCTTTCCATTTCACGGTGCGAGCTATCCGTGGTTCGGATAATGTGATGGCGGACATATTGTCTAGATGCCCACATGATTCCAGTTAAATCTTGTGTCCTAGTTTTTCCTGATATACTTTCAGACTTAGGTCTGTCCTTAATATCATAATATGTTGTAATACAAATGTATTTGGATGATGTTTAGATAATTTAACAAATTTCATTTTGTCCATCCATCAGTGATATGTTGCTAAAATAGCATTGACATTTGTATATTGCTATGATTATATTATTTAGTAATGTTTGATATATGATTGGTATTGCCAGCAACTTAGGTTTCTTGAATGGTATCCCTTAGTTTGTTTGGCTTAAAGGAAATATTTTCTCCTATGTTGAGAGATGATTTGTATTCTCTTCAGACGCCTTATTTATGCGTCTATTGTACCTGATATTAGGTTCAGTTTTTGCATGAGCACAGAAGTGATACTGGTGCTATCTTGCTCATGGACATATTAAAAAAAAAAAATTTCATTTTTTTTTTTTTACAGGGGGGTGGTAGTAATGTTGCTGTCATTTTCGACGGAGTCATCTGTCAAGTTATTTGCCTATGTTTTATCATAAGTATAATTGTGTCTTTACCTGCGATGTCAGGTTGATTAGGGGTTGTCTTCCCTTGTTTATTCATTCATTGTGTTTTGACCTTTAGGGTTAAAGGTTGACAGTTCGGGCGTAGGCCTATGGGAAGGTTTTTTAAGCGGGAGAGAGTTATACTTCCGGCAAGCCGGGAAGGTCCTGTTTTTCTGAAGGGACCAAGAGTCCATTGTTTTTTTTCGGGGAGAATCTTCGAAGTAACTGCTATGGCAGTTTTCCCCAGTGAATCTCTGTGCGTCGGGATGACGACAGAATTCCTTGTTATGTTCTGAGGATTCATTTTTCAGGTAATACCGACCTTTATGCATTATTACGCTTTTCGGTGGCAGAACATGTAAAAGGATTACTTAGTGTGAACTGCAGCTCACCGATCCTATATATTTCAGAACTTATATATTTGTGCTCGAGGTAGCCATCCAAGACTGTTAGTCTTTATATTGTCCAGAAATCCAGTGACGAAGATATATTGTGGGAACCGCAGATTGGCGGGATTTATGTCTACAATAAGCATTACTGCAGGGTTGATGATAACCTATTTAACAGAAGTACACAGCCGACGTCAGAACGAGGCCTGTGCTTTCGGCTATTATACTACAGCCTGATAATGTGCAATTGGCGGGGAATGCCAAGTTGCACCTATGTGTCAAAGTGACTAAGGCATCTGACGCGTTTAGTCAGAGATGCCAAGGGCGACGCTACGAACTGTCATTATTGAAGAACTTTGCTATTGACCATGCACGTCTATTCTGATGTTTACCTTTTTGAATGCCAAATGTATACCTATCGATTTCCGGTCAGCATGACCTTGTTACACTGACTGTTCCTGTTGATACTATGTGTGTTCTCGTCAATAAATGTTTTGAAACATGCCTGCAGTGTCCAAGCATCCTTGACTACTGCATGTGAGAGTATGGGTTGCAGGGTCTTCATATATACGAGCCTAAACACATTCGCGCCTTCATTCGCACCCACACTCAGTTCATCATACGCTCGCACTACACATCTAACAACAAGTATACTGTCTTGGGCCAGTGATCACCTCAACCAGAGAAAAAGACAGTTACAGAAGTCAAGTAGGCACTTTCCTGCATTGTCTGCATGTTGTCCACCCCAAGCATAATGATGGGAATTAAAATCGCCTACTATGACTGTTTTGGGGCCTAGTCTGGTGCTTATGGCTAGTATTTCTTCATCTTTAATTGTGCCATCTTTAGCGTATACATTTAGCATTGTTAGATTGTTTGATTCTGCTGCTATAGTTACCTGGATACCTTCTATGTTGGTTGTATCAAATACTTCCCAGTCTATAATTTGTAATGTTTCGCTAACTAAGACTGCGACACCCCCTCCTCTACATTCTTTCCTATCGTGCCTAAGTATCTTAAAGCCCTTACAACTATATCTACTATGTGGGTTTAAATGGGTCTCTTGAAGAGCATATATAGCGGTAGTTCCTCCTGTCTCTGCAAGTAGGGGTGCCAAATTCATTTTGATACCCCTACATTCCACTGTATAATTCTAAATCCTTCTAAGTTGAATTTTAACATCATCTAGTATCCCTGTTATTTTGGTTAAACTATCAAATTTGCTTTTATTCTGTATTTCCTGTACTCGTGGACTCATTATCAACCATGTTTTCAAGAAATTCCTCATTGAGACTTGTCATTTTGTATCTAATTTGTTACACTAAGTATGGTAAAAGTACCTCAACTTGTTCTTTGGCAGTTTCTTCTAGGTTGCTTTTGTTTTCCTGTTGTATTATGTTCTTTTTGACCACTTTCCTATTTTCATTCAATACTACATTCATTTCTCTCCCTATGTTAATCTCCTGTCTTTCACTTTCCATTCTTTTTAGTATTATTTCATTTTTCTCTTTTAGTTCAGACAGTTTGACTAGTATTATTTCATTTTCTTCTTTCAGTACAGTCAGTCTAGCTACATCCTGGGAATTTTGGTGCTGTATGGCTTTCACTTCTTGAAGCAATGCCTCTGCACTTTTCAGCGCATTCACATTGTCCAATGTTGTAGCTTTACTGTCTGGCTGGCTGTTTTCTTTTGTTTTGTTAGTTACTTTCAGATCTTTTTCTTTTGACAGCTGCGTTTTAATAGTTTTAATTTCTTCTTTTACAGACTTGATTTCTTCTGCAACTTTACTGTTTGTGTTTTTTGTGTTTTCTTTTATTTCTTTAATTACTGTTTTAAAGGGTGTTCTTGTTAAGATGGATTCTTTTAGTGCTTGTTTGGTTAGCTGGTACACTGGACAGCCCTGATACCTGGCACTGTGGTTCCTATTGCAATTGATACACTTTCTGTTCCCATTCGCCTTTTTGTAATGGTATCTGCCTTTGCCTTTTCACACTGTGTAGAGGGGTGATTACTGGAGCAGTATCTACAAACTGTTCTCCCCTTACAATTGTTCCTTCCGTGGCCGAATTTCAGACAGTTGGAGCACTGTAGCACAGGGGGAATGTAAGTTTCGATGTGCTTCTTAGTTTTCCCAAATAGTAGCGTTTTAGGGGTTTCCCTCCCTTCTGCCGTTATTATAACCACTGGGGTTACAATACTCCCTTTCACCATTATTCTGTCCACGTGTACCAGCTTTATGTCTGGGTTTTGTTTTGCGAAGATGTTTATAACTTCCTCGCTTGAAAGGTTAGTATTTATCCCTTTTAACGCACATCTACTGGTCTCTTTTGCTAGCTCTATCTTCACTTTTATGTCGTGTGCAAAAGTCACTGTTTTTGCTTCTACTTTGAGTTCCTCTAACATCTCTTTTATGCATGAAGTCTAAACTACTGGGGTTTATATCTTATGAAAAGAAATGATTCACTAAATCTCGAAAACCCGAATAGTTTCCGTCTTAACACTTACATTAACTCAGACGTCGGCAATGAAACTGCCAGTGCCCGTTTTTACACCTACCGCTACCTTATGGTCGTTCCCAGCGATCTATATGTTTAATCTCACACCTATCACCGAGAAAATTAACCACACGCGCGCCTTGTCAGTGAAAAGTGAGACGATGGTCTGCCTTCTTATCCCTTTCGAGAACGAATTCACACGATTCGATCTCGCCACGGACTTAGCTTAACAGCAATAAAAATGCGTTGCTAAATAATAAAAGAAAAGGCAAAGGTATGAATGGAAGAGTTATATTTTCCACACTCAAACGAATGCGAAATAAAGGATAAAAAGAGCGATATAAAAGTAGAAGACACGTGTAGAATAAAGAAAAGATATAGAAATTTATTAATCATACATCTCTCTGCGACAAACGGGAAATAACTCTTTGCGATACATAGATTGTATATGTATGTTAGTGAATCACTAATAACTGGCGCAGAATAGAGCAGTATTCGATTACTGATTCCATCAAGTCCTGATGAGTTGTTCTCTTTAAGGCCTAGAAGATAGTTATACACTTCATTAACTGTCATATACGGAATGTCGGATGGGACTGTGTTCGTGCATTTGTTCTCACAGAATGCTAACAGTTGGCCTAGGTCACAAGGAGAATCTGGTATCGAAGATTTAATACTGGTTATTTCTGCCTGAAAGTAATTGCTAAAGTCCGTACACGTAAATGAGGTATTGCGGCTTAATGAATCTGGCGAACGTCGTTTGTTTGCAAGAGTGTTTATTGCTTTCCACATATCTTTACTGTTTGTTTTGTTCTGAACTAAGTTTTTAAAGTATGTTTTCTTTTCTCTACGTATTAAATATTGTACCTTGTTTCTTTGTGCTCTGTATGTGTTAATTAAAGTCCTTATTTCTGTGAGCTCGATCTCGCTGCCTCATGGCTTCCAGCACTGCTTGTGTGATCCAAGGAGATTTGATCTGTCGTTTCACACGAACTTCTTTAGTTGGTGCGTGGTTATCAAACACACAATGAAAGATACGTGTTCAAAGAGCTATGGCATCATCGGGATCAGAAAGCTGGTAAACATTATTTAGAGGTGCAGCTCGCAAATCATGTAAAAATAGTCCATGGTTGAAATTTTTGAAACTTCTAAATTTAATACTTAAATGTTTATTTCTGGGAGCTTTATATTTATTCTTTGACCACGTGCAACATATTGGATAGTGGTCACTCATTGCTACAATAGGAACAGAGCATTCTAGAATGTTATATGTACAGGTGACGTAGATGTGGTCAATTGTTGTGGATGATGTTGTTGTTACCCTGGTAGGCTGGTTGACTTTCTGTTTTAAGTTGTAAGATAGTAAGATGTTTTCCCACGTTTGGTTTGTGTTATTCATGTCAATGTTGAAGTCGCCCAAAAGAATAATTTCTTTGGCAGTGGTAAATACTATGTCCATCATAGTGGTGAAATCTTCATACCAGTTGGTTCCTGCACTGGGATTTCTATAAAGATACCCGATTAGAAATTGTCCCTGCCTGGGTATTTTTATGCACTCGGTCTCTGCCGTCTCTAAATCGCTTCTGCGGCGAAAACTAATGGAATTGGAAATATATACTACTATACCTGTTTCTAGCTTACTACTTGAGTCTCGTCGAACAGTTGTAAAGCCTTGTAGTGTAATATCATCATCTGATATTTTGTCATTTAAACGACTTTCCGAAAGTCCAAAAACATGAAAACTTTGATTCAGAATTCGTGTAAGTTCAGGAAGTTTGCCTAATAGATGGTATATGTTTAGATGACCCAGTCGAAGACCATCCTTAATTAACCATTGTATCTGATCTGTATGCATGTAACTTTGGAGAGGGGGTTTAAAAATATCAATAACAAAAGCAGCGTTAACAGAAAAATCACGAATATTTAGACTAATTAACTTTACCAAGTAAGTGAAAGTAAAAATGTTAGTTCTTAATATTGATAACAGGGCCGTTGAAAGTACAAATGTGGTAGATTAGGACGAGAAGGATGATGCATGGGGTAGAATGTGGTTGCGGGATATTCATGTGTTCTTGTTGTGGGATCGGAGTATGCTGACCAATTTGATCTCCCGGCAAAAGGTGAACAGTCCGAGAGTCTATGTTGTAGCGGGAAATTAGGAAATGTTGATACATAGGAAGATGGTACAAATGCGGTGACGGGGGTATGTTCCTTGTGTCTTTGACATTGATGGTTGGAGTGAGGATGTATCAGGACATGAAGACTGAGTTTGTTGAGTTGCTTCATTTGCACACTTTTGAGGATAGAGTCTATCACATCGTTCCAGTTGAGTAAGTGCAGAAAACATAGGTGGTTGTTGCTGTAGGGAGACATCATAAGTTGTTCCCTGCACTTCGCGATTTATAAGAACAGGTGTGATTTGATGTTCCTGATTATGAGATGATGTTGAGTGGGTGTTGTTAGAAGTAGTAAGTAATGGTGGAAAGTCAAGGTCATAATTACTATCTGTGGCAGAGATATTATGATTAATATATTTCATATATCTATTCTTTATTCTACCCTTGTCTTTTTACCTTTCTTTCGCTCTTTTACCTTTCTTTCGCATACGCTCGATTGGTATTACCTTTCTTTTCGCATACGCTCGATTGGTAACATAAGCCCTCCCATATTCAAACCTTTCTCATTTTTCTAAATTAGCAAGCATTTAATTGCTGTTCGCTAATTCTCTCTGATGTAGGATTAAGAGCCGACCTGGTCCATCTCACCTGTAATTATCACGGCAGCGATCATAAAAATCGTTGTGACAGTGATCAGGGGAGATATCTGGAAACCAAAGGGCAGACAATTGTCTATTACCTTTTCCGAAATTCGCTCGTAGAATGTAATTATTCACGGTGACAGATTTTGAGATCAAAGACATTGCTTGCTAGTAATGGCCATACGAAGCAGAAGACGTGAAATTCGCACTGATTAGCAAATTACTTTACGCTTGATCTAGTGAGAGAGCATGAGTTCTGGTCTTTCGGCTTTCGTGTGAGCAGATCTTTGATTTGCAATCTGAACGTAGAATCCCCCTAGGTGCGAACATCTGGCAGAGACAAGCTGGGTTTCGATAATAGTGAATCATTTCATTTCATAAGATATAAACCCCAGCAGCTTAGAGATCCAGCATAGAACGAACACAGGAATCCAGATCTTGAGCTCAACCTCGTTCACAACAGGCAAGACACCAACGTCCTTCTCAGGACGCCACTATTCGAGACAAGATCACATTTTCATCAAAATGACCCGAAATAAACATCATGCCAAAAGGAGGAAGGTCTACACCAGCCCGCCAGCGCTGAACAGCCATGTGAATAACAAAGCTTCAAACAACAAAGACAGACAGCCAGAGAGCAAGACTGCCCCAAGTACTCGTGCTGAGACCGGTCCTCCTCCATCTCTAGACACGACGACGGAGTTAGCTGCGACGTGTGTCGACCCGACTGAGAGGCTGAGGGGCCCGACTCCTTGCGAGACAGAGGAGAGGGCAGATGCAGGCGTCCCTGGCCTAGATGATGTAGATCCAGAGGATGAGGAAACGATGAGATTGCTACACCAGCTGGAGAAGATGAGGGGATGGTTGGAAATAAGAGAGAAAAGGGCAGCTGCAAACGTCCACGGCCTAGACCCTGAGCGTGAGAGGGTGAAGAGACTGATACAGGGGATAGAACAGACTCTGGAAAGGAAAGAGAAAAGAAAACAGGAGCCTAAAGCCGAGGGACCACCACCACACGAACCAAGATCGTCAGCAGAAACCCTGTCTACCACAGAGAAGCTACGACAAACACCGAAGACACCAACACACGATGCCGGCGACACAGATGCGATAGAGAGGTGCGTTAAGATCACGCAGATGTCGGGAGGTGAGGCTTCACTCAGAGCGCTACCAGAAGACAAAGTGATATGCATCCTCGAGTCAATAACTGGCAGGAGAGGCATCTCTAAAGTACGGAGGCACGAAAAGGGAGTCGTGCTTTCGCTCAACATCAATACAACAACCACTTCACTGATGACCGAACTGGAATCTAGCCCAAAAGAAGTCCAGTTGCCCCACCAAATAAAAGTGGTGGTGGAAATGTACAAAACAACAAAGAAGTTGGTCATCAGAGGGGTGGATACCAGATGTTCCGAAGCCGAGGTCCACAGACACCTTCAGGCTGAAAACGCAAATCTAAAAATCACACAGGTCGAAAGGTTAAAAACCTGGGCAAAGAAAGATACCAATCTGATGATAGTTACGGTAGAAGGATCAACAAGACCTGAGAGACTGACGCTCCAAGCAACAACAAAAAAGACAGAAGCCTATATCCCTCCGGTGATGCAGTGCTCTAACTGCCAGCAGTTTTCACACACCAAGAAAACATGCAGGAGGGACGAAGTCTGCCGATATTGTGCGGGTGGCCACCTATATCGCGACTGCCCAAAGGCGAAGGAGGACCCCAAGTACAAAGCAATAAACTCAAACCGCACCTGTGCAAACTGCCTCGGAAACCACGGAGCTAGATACCGAGGCTGCCCGATATTCCAGGAAACAAAGAGCATCCTGAAGGAAGCGGTCTCCAAAAACATCCCCTTCAAGGAGGCAAAACACAGAGTGGCTGCGGATGTTGCAGAAAAACAACGCACGATTGACAGACGACAGTTACACCAGCTGACCGCTGAAGTCAAACAATTGAAAATTAAACTCCAGGTCGAAAACAGAAGCAAGCAGGCTCCCGAAGACGAAAAGGACAGCGGTGAAGACGTAATAGAAATACAAAACAGCAGAGAAATTATGAAAGACATGAAAAGCAATAAGCAGCAAATAGAAGCAGATGTAAAGAGGCTGACAGAACTGACGGAAGAAAACTCAAAAATCCTCAAGAGAATCGAAACAGAGCGAAGAGCCATTGAGGAAATGACATCAAACACAAGAGTGACCAACACAAACGAACAATCAGACGAAGAAGTCATCGAAGAAACACTTGAAAAACTTCTACCAGCAATAATAGAAAAAGCACTACTACAGATACAGGAAAGCAGGAAGACAAGAGAAACAGAAACTAGGAAAGCAAACACTAACAAAACGACACAAGACAGATAGGAAGGCAGGAAATGAACACGTAACGACAGACAATCAACGAAGAGATAACCAGACAGCCAGCTAGCGGTCCTTATTAGGACCAGTCCTTTTCAGGACTAGGAAAGTGATACCAGCGAAGAAACCAACACACTATATACCCCAATATAACCGTTTGTAACCCTTCAATGGGTTTTGGTTGAACAGGGTATTACATCAATCTAGTAGACGAAAACAACAACAACAGATCCAGCATTCAGACTCCGCAGTTTCTCTAGACAAGCTAGCTTCGTTTCTAGAAATTACTTTATTAAGGAAAATCTCAGTTTGCGTTGGAGAACAGTCTTAAGTAGTTCTGTGTGAGGTAAATATATTGACTAGTAGGTGTTAAACTCATACTGGCCAGTAGTTGTTGAATCACGCTTTTTGTTAGATGCCGTGAATGTCCACCAGTTGATAAATGTAGATGTTGGGACTGGTGTAGTAAAGTGTAACGATTGTCAACTCATTAAACCCAGCACAGTTTTGGTCATACAGGTCATCTTGTCCTGGAACGTGATGAGGCTCCGACAAGAATGTGAGTGTAGACAATGAGTGTGTATATGAATGTCAGAACGCGAATGGTAGAATGATTCGATAGAGTTGACAGGTTGGTAGTACATCACTCATACTCACACTGTTCGAATTCAAGAAGTACTGGAACTACGGTGGTCTTTTTATAACATTTAATGGGACGCACACTTGGACAGTACGTGTATGGTTACAGGAACAAATGTCGACATAGACAGCATAATGTTGATCACAGGAATATCATCTTAAGTTAGCATTCATGCTTGGCAAATATCATAATGGAGCATTCGTAAATAAGCATTCAGAGTTCCATCATGTAAATCATCTGGCTTTACTGACTGGGCACGTCAGTCCATAACCAATATATAGAACCTCGTCTAGCGAATATCCCTTCACGTAAAGTTCAATATATATATATATTTCATAAAGATATAGGAATCCCAGACATGGGTTCTCACATGTAGCAGTGATCTCTTGGTTCATCGAGCGATAGTACAGGCATCCCTTTTTCTCACTCGATAAATACAAAGTATATGGATTTCAACATGGCTGTGCTTCTCTCGTGAGCTTCACTCACTATTGGATACAGACCAAAATTGGTCATTCGTTAAATGTCCTCATGTCTTCATAGCTTCTATCATAGAGGTAATTGAATAATATCATATAATCTAGTGCTGATACATAGGAATGTCATCTTCCTTTGAATAAATATTCTTTTCAAAAGTACCACTGTGCATCTGCTTATCGACAACGATGGCGAAGCCCAAGTTCATAATAAATTGTGGTTTTACCTTTCTATGCGAAATATAACTTTGCCATTCCTTGGCAAAAGAGAATAAACACTGGGGTAAAGTACATACAACATGTCTAAATGACTATCACTTTTCCCCATCTACTTATAGATCACTTTTTCGGCGATAAGCCCGCTACAACAAAATTCGACATCCCGACAGGATGACAGCCATGAATCACACACCCCTGCTAGCGATACTTCCGCTGCATAGCCTTTGACCTTTTCTAGCGACAACCAATATAGTTCGACCTAGAAATGTAAAGATATCCATATATAAGACAGACTCGTCCTACTCATACAAACACTACGTATAAATTCAGGCCATAGATATACTGAAGCAAGAACAATCTATTCCTACCCAGGCAAAGAATAAATCGCAGTAGGCCTAGAGTCGTCCGCGGAGTCCGATCGAAGATGACGGAACTCCTTTCAAGGGAAGTAACTCAAAAATGACTTCTCCTTAAGCACTTAAAAAGAAAATACTTTGTTTACAAAATATTTGCGAACATAATAAGTATATAAATGTATTATATTGCAAGATAGTAAAGATTGCCCTTTACAGTAGGGTTGAGTGATTTAAGTGGTAAATCGCCTATTTCATCTCACTAGTTTATTTTCCGGGCGGAGTGTTTTAATAGATAAGTCAGTTATAATTCTCTAAGTTTTACAGTGTTACAGTGAATAGCAGAATAAATAATAATTTCTAGCTAAACTATAATATAAATTGTATTAACTGCTAGTAACCAGTCAGAGAATAGTTAACCATCTAAGTAAATGCACTGAGCATTGTGAGTATTGACGAAATATATTTATATATATTTCTAATTCATGATGAGTAGATTATTATTTTAAATGGCTATAATTTATTTTACGGGAGTTTTAACGATAAGACAAGCTCTAAGCTTGCAGTTTATAATTTAAGTTAATAACCGAAGTGAATATAATATAGGATACTTACGCGAGGTAGGATAGAATTTGTGTATAATATTATGATTAAGTATTCTGTATGTTTCTTTTTCTTTAATACAGTATTCGGGTCAAGCCCAAAATCTACCAGCGGTTTCAGTATATATGTGAGAATAACCTAGAAGAAACATTTTGTACTTAAATAAGTGGGTTCCCAAGTTAAAACCTGTCTGGCATTGTGGTTGCATCCAGAAAGAGACAGAGTACCCATCTCACAAACTTTAAGACTAAATGCAGTAACTGGGCCTATCGAACCAGATTATATTTCTTCCCTAAATCTCATGTACATTCAGCCCCTGTGGCGAAAAAAATTACAAACAGTAACATTTCCGACGTTTGATCAATGTGGTGTGACCAAGAATTTTTATATTGAGAGAAGTTACCAACCTGTCATTTCCTAAGTACTGGAAATCTCGTGATTCTGATACTGTGAGCCGGTTTAAAATTTCTTACCTGAACTGATTCAAGTGAATTAAACAGTAATCCAAAAATATAGTTGTAAAGTGAATGCTCCCCGGAACATTGGATGAAACCTGTATCTGCAAAGCTGGGGTTTTCTTTAGCTAAAGAATACGGATTCACTGTTTGTGTGTGTGTGTCCTAAAGATTGCGCCAGAAGGTGAAAAAAAATAAAGTTGTGTAGGTAAGAAAGAATGTCAGTGGCCACTGGTGAATGAACAGAGAGAAAGCAGGACTGAGTGATTCCCTTATGGCATAATTTATGCACCCACGTTGTATTTTCTTTATGCAAGTTTGTTGCTAATGCTGTTTTCCTCTTAGAATAGATTAATGTATCAACTCTGTTCTTAACTGTAGAGGGAAATCCTAGACCATAGCGTATAAATCTGTGACTCTTTGGGGGCTAATAACTTTTCTGCAAACGGAATCGTAAGCTCAACAGAGGGGGAAAGGATTACACCTAGGGGTCTATTCTTTTAGTAATTCATTTAACTTATGTGTATTTATCACCCGTGTGTTACCGGGGCCCGAAAGGGGAGCAAAGAATAGTAACACTGTCCCCTGCCAAGCATGTCGTAGAAAGCGACTAAGGAGGGTTGGGCATGGGGCCGGTTACCCCATCCTGTAAAAAAATTTAAACCACAAAAAACTTCAACAAATATGGACAAGTCAAATAAAGAAAATAAAACACAGCCATCCAAGACAGGGGAAGGTCCTCTCGTGGGGAGGCGTATGATGCAACACAGAGAAAGCCGAAAGGAGTCTGTGTTGCTGACTAACCTTCTTTCTTCTAGGAGAACTTCCAGATTTGGCACCTGGAATGTTCGGACATTAAACGAACAAGGGAAAGTGGCGCAAGTAGCAGCAGAAATGAGGGAATACAAAATCGAGGTTCTGGGAGTGTGTGAAACAAAGTGGAAGGGGGTAGACAGGAAGAAACTCATCACAGGTGAATTGGTGCTGTCCTCAGGACATGAAAACGAAAGTTCACACCACAGTGAAGGGGTAGCTCTTATGTTATCTAAAGAAGCACAGAAAGCACTCATTGAATGGGAAGCTGTTGGACCCAGAATAATAACAGCTACTTTCAAAACAGCTAAAAAGAAAATTCATGTAAATGTCATCCAATGTTATGCACCAACTAATGACAAAGAAGAGTCTGTGAAAGAAGCATTTTATACTAAACTACAGGAAATTATGGATAAAGTAAAAAGAAGAGACATCACAATTTTGATGGGTGACATGAATGCAAAGATAGGTACAGTCAACACCGGATTTGAAGAAGTCATGGGAAAACATGGGCTAGGAGTAATGAATGAAAATGGAGAACTATTCGCAAACTTCTGTGCTTCAAATCAACTGGCTATAGGAGGAAGCATGTTTCCACATAAGAGAATACACAAGGCAACATGGATATCACCAGACCATAGAACAGAAAATCAGATTGATCATATATGCATAAAGAAGAAGTTTAGATCATCATTGCAGGATGTAAAGGTATATAGAGGAGCAGATGTGGCATCAGATCACCATCTTCTGATAGCCAAAGTAAAAATGAAACTCAAGAGATATGCAACAATGCAAAATTATAGACAACAGTATAATGTAGGACAGCTAAGAAATCAAGAAACAAGAGATAAATTTGCGGTCACAGTATCCAACAAATTCCAAGTGCTCCAACAGCTGGAAGAAGTAGAGAATACAGAAGACTATTGGCAGCAGGTCAAAACTGTATGGAAGGAGACATGTGAAGAAATACTGGGGAAAAGGGAACGACAACAAAAAGCATGGATAACAACAGAAACCATCAATAAGATAAAAGACAGAAAAAACAAGAAAGCAGAGTTAAACACAAGCAAAACCAGAAGTTCCAAAGCCAAGGCTCAAGAAGTGTACACAGAAGCAAACAAAGAAGTAAAAAGAAGTATCAAAAGAGACAAGAGGAAGTATATTGAGGAGTTGGCAAGAGAGGCAGAAGATGCTGCAGCCAAAGGAAATATGAGAGAACTGTATAGCAGCACAAAGAAGCTAACAGGGAAATACAAGCAAACAAGTTGCCTCATAAAAGATAAGAATGGGAAACTGCTCAGCAATATACAAGAGCAAATGAAGAGGTGGACATAATATTTTGGGGACCTTCTCAATAGACCAGCTCCACAAAACCCGCCGGACATCCAGCCAGCAGAAGAAGAGCTACAAATTAACGGTGAAAGACCAACGAAGGAAGAAATAAAGAAAGCCATAAAGCTTCTAAGAGATGGAAAAGCGTCTGGACCTGATGGCATTCCAGCAGAGGCCATCAAAGCAGATATCGACACGGCTACAGAGATGACAGAGAATCACTTTGGAAATTGTTGAGGCATTATAGAGTTCCCCTGAAGATCATCAATTTAATAAAGAAAACATATGAAGACATGACATGCAGAGTTCTTCACGAAGGACAGCTTACAGAACCGTTTGGGATAAGAACAGGAGTGCGACAGGGATGCCTCTTGTCTCCATTTCTTTTCTTGCTGACAATAGATTGGGTTATGAGATCATCGACAACACACAACAGAAATGGAATCCAGTGGACTCTGACTAAGCAGTTGGATGATCTGGATTTTGCTGATGACTTGGCTCTTCTGTCCCATAGCCGTAATCAGATGCAGGACAAATTGAAAACACTCGATGAGAGGTCACAGCAATTGGGTCTGAAAATACACAGGGAAAAGACAAAAATAATGCGAATAAATGCAGGTAATGATAACAGGGTTGAACTTGAAGAAACACCAATACAAGATGTAGAATCATACACATATCTTGGCAGTAATATAGACAAAGTTGGAGGGACAGACAGCGATATCAAAATAAGAATACAAAAGGCAAGAGGAGCTTTCATTGTATTGGGAAATATATGGAGATCAAGAGAAATAGGATCCAACACGAAAATAAGAATCTTCAACTCAAATGTGAAATCAGTCCTATTGTATGGCTCAGAGACATGGAGAACAACAAAGACAACAACCAAAAAGCTACAGACTTTCATAAATGGGTGCTTGCGTAGAATAGAGGGATTAAAATGGTATGACAAGGTTACCAACGTGGAACTGATGACAAGAACTAGACAAGTGCCAGTGGAATAAGAAATGAGAAGAAGACGATGGCGATGGATAGGACACACACTGAGGAAACCTGTTGATAGCATTACAAGGCAGTCCTTGTTCTGGAACCCCCAGGGCAAGAGAGGCAGAGGAAGACCAAGAAGTACATGGAGAAGAGAGTTGGAAACAGACGTGAAAATGATGAGGAAAACATGGAAAGAACTTGAGATGATGGCACGTGACAGGAGGACTTGGCATGTGTTTGTTGAAGGCCTATGCTCCTTTGGGAGTGGAGGGTTATGAATGAATGTGTATTTATATGTGATTGATATTCAAATTTATTGGTGTGGTAAAGTTTCTTATGATAAATAAATTTACATAAACTTTATTCAAGTGTGTCGGTCAGCTCGTCCCAAAATATCTATATTCCATTGTTATAGTTTTCCCGTCTGTGCGTCTAACTGTCGTCACTTATGTGTGTGTGTGTATGTGAGTGGTATATATATTACTGGTTGGTTGGGTGGTTGTTCGTCTATCACGGGTGATGAAGACCACTCTGTTCATCCAATTATTTAAGAATATGTTAGGTTAGTCTATGGGTACGAAGGTGACTGAAGAGCCCAATGCGGGCCTGGAAAGATCTTGGACAGTGTGGGCAGGGAATGTTTGCTTCATGTGAAGGTTTTATTTCACGGTCCTTTCTAGCTTGTCTCCGCTGTTCCGCTGCTGCTGTTCTGGATGATTCGCATGCCGCTGCACCTTTACGAAGAGATGTGCGTCAAGCAGTTCGGTCTTGCGCAGCAGCTTCCCATGTGTCTGGGTTTATGTCAAAGGTTTTCAATGACGTCTTTAACGTGTCTTTGAAGCGCTTCTTTTGGCCACCATGGGAGCGTTTACCCTTCTGCATCTCACCATAAAAGAGTATCTTTGGCAGTCGATGGTCTGGCATGCGGACTACATGACCTGCCCAGCGAATTTGTGACTGCATCAGAATAGTATCAATACTAGGGATACCAGCTCTGTCAAGAACGGCGGTATCCGGGATCTTGTCTTGCCATTTGATGTTCATTATCTTCCTGAGACAGACTGTATGGAAGTGGTTTAGCTTCTTTACGTGGCGCCTGTATACAGTCCATGTTTCACATGCATATAGCAGCACTGGAAGCACCGCAGCTCTGTACACCTTCAGCTTTGTCTGTAGACTAATGCCACTTCGATGCCAAACGTTGGTGTATAGTCTGCCAAATGTGCTGCTGGCTTTGGAGATCCTGGTGTTCACCTCATCATCAATGACAATGTTCTGGGATAGTGTGCTACCAAGGTATGTGAATCTGTTCACAACATTCAGTTTCTCACCATTAACCTTGATGACTGGCATATATATTACTATATATTCTAGTAGACTGTCTGACTAATCTAGATCTGTTGTAGAGATAGGCTGACCGAGAGAAGCTTCTCGAGTTTCAAGGACAGACTCTATTATTTTCCACCATCTCACTCGTGAAAATTTATTTATATTATTATCTCCCACTGAGCTATCAGCTGTTCTATTTCTATTCAGAAGGGACCAATCTATGTCTTAATTCCCCTATCACAAATCTACGACACTATCTGAGAAGCAGGTATTCACTGTTGATAGATGACTGGTTGGATTTTAAAATCCTGGTGTGTGGCCGACTCCTTTGAAGGTGCGTTCTGGGTACCTGATGTTTGTTGCCAACTTGCTGATTCCTTCAGTAGATAAGGCAATATCACCGCTGTAAAGATGTTTTTAGGGGCTCCTGATTTCGTAAGGAAGTACGAGGAGTGATCAATGAATTTATAGTTGTGTCTGACGCAGTGCCTCTTAAGTTTAGAATTGTTTATATCAATAGATTTGCGATAATGGGCTCTGACTGGAGGAATAATGGACGAGAAGTGGATTTTCGCATTAGGGAAAAACGAATGAAATTTTGATGTGATTTGGTTTAGACCAGCTTGGGATATTTCAATATCTTTGAGCGAGTCTGATAGACCTATATGAGTAGTTACTCTGGTGACAGTGGGATCAGACGGAAATCGTTTAAGGAGTGACAGTAAGTCCTGAGTGGATGTCCAGTTCTTGAAGGGAACAGTGACCGAGTCCATATTGTTTGTTAACAATCTAGATTTTTGTAGTTCTTGACATTCTGGTCCCCGAAAATAAGGTGTTTCTTTTTATTCTCAATCCTTGTGTTGGTGCCTGTGATAGGACGTGCCTGTTCTTGTGTTACCTGTGTGCTCTGATTATTGGATTTCTGATAATAACGCATGCTGTGAGTTAGTCGTCTTGGCGGAGAATGCCGATTCGAAATGTTTACCGAAATTCTGCAAACATTGTCTGCACTGTCTGTAGTGAATTTCGGAGAATCCCGGACCCTTTCTTGGCTGTGATGGAAGTTTTAGTTGCGTAACGTTTTGCTCGAATTCGTTGCTAGTGTTTTTCAGTTTTTGACACAGTTTGTCCGTTCTCTCTTGTGGTGTACAAAACTCCACCGTATACTGCTGGCTTTTTTCATAGCTACTTTTAAGTACCGTGTGTTCTGTCTGAATCTTCTCATACGACTGTCTTAGGCTGTTCAGCTCTGCTCTATATAAATCTATCTCAGACATAATACTTGTAAATACATCATGATGATATGCTACTTGTAAGGGTTGTTGTGATGATGGTACTGGACCGCTAACAACAAATTATGTGAGTGAATGGTGATCCAACTCTGTGATTCCATTTTCTGTTTCTGCTGTAACTGGTCTTTTCAGCTCAGTTTGTGATAATGTGTTGCAATCATCAATACATGGCATATGTGGTTCTACATTGTTGTCAACGGGTGTATAACAATGCGAAGATATGTCTGGTAAGTTGGAAAGAGCTAAGTTGGGTGTGATGGCTTGTCGACTGACTCCAATAGTAATTGCAGTTATCCATAATTTGTTTAAATCTTTCTGTATCCAATTTTTCACAGCAGTCTCTGAACCTTGTGTCATGACTTTGTTAGAGGTGTTATAAAAAAGAGGAAAACATCTTCAGTGGAAATAACATCTTCCACGTATGCACCACTAGCATCTGTTCTTGATTCAATAAGTGCTTTTGATTCATACGAGGGGCGTTCAGAAAGTAATGCACCAAATCGTTTTTCTCAGCTAATAATGAAGATAGAAGCATGCAATTTTGCACACTTCAAATATGGCATGTGCCAATTGTGTGCACCAAATTGCACTGCAACCGGCCAAATAATACGGCTGCTCTAAACCGTTGAAATGGAGTGTGTTAGCAGCTTGCGTTATAAACAGCGAATTGTGATAGAATTTCTCGTTGCAGAGAAGGAAACTGTTGTGAATATTCACAAGCGTCTATGTGATGTGTATGGAAGTTTTGCAGTCGACAGGAGTACAGTCAGTCGCTGGGTTCAGAGAATCAAAGAATCAGGAAGTGGAGATAAGGAGCTGCTTGATCGGCCGCGCTGTGGACGTCCTGCCACAGCCACCAACGCAGAAATGTTGAAATGCGCTGAGGGCATTATTCTTAGTGATAGGCGAATCACTACTCAACAATTGGTCTTACAACTGTCAGTCAGCATTGGTAGTGCAAATGCAGTTATAAAAACTCTCGGATTTTCTAAGGTTTGCGCAAGATGGGTTCCTCGAAGTCTCACAATTGACCACCGATTGCAAAGGAAAGCAATTTCTTCTGAATTGTTGGAGCGTTTCAATCCTGATGGAGAGAACTTTTTGGCTAAGATCGTTACAGGTGCGAAACCTGGGCACATCATTTTGAACCTGAGACAAAAAGACTGTCAATGGAGTGGCATTATCCGCAATCACCAAGAAGAAAGAAATTCAAGACAATTCCTTCAGCTGGAAAGGTCATGATCACTGTCTTTTGGGACATTGAAGGTGTGATTCTTGTGGACGTTATGCCAAGGGGAGAGACAATCAATTCGCAAGCTTACATTAAGACATTGAAAAAACTCAATCAACGTTTTCGCAGAGTTCGGCCGCACAAGAATCCAGCAGACTTGCTTCTCCTTCACGACAATGCGCGCCCTCACACAAGTCTGGCAACACGGGAAGCAATCACCAAATTGAGTTGGACTGTACTACCCCATCCACCCTATAGTCCCGATTTGGCACCCTCTGATTTTCATCTATTTGGTCCACTTAATGATGCACTCCGTGGGACAAGGTTTGAAGATGATGAAGGAGTGATTCATGCAGCGAAGAAATGGCTACATGATCAAGACAAAATCTTGTACGGGCTAGGAATACAAGCACTTGTTTCGCGCTGGCATAAAGCCGTACACGTTGATGGGGATTATGTTGAATAATACCGATGTTTACATGACATACCCAAGTATATTATATATAAATTTCATGCTTTTTGAATAAACAGCTCCTGAGAAAAACGATGTGGTACATTACTTTCTGAACGCCCCTCGTAGTAGAAAGTTCGAAAGACTTCTCAGGGAATCATACTCAAGCATTGTGGAGAAATAGATAGATAGATAGTTAGATAGATAGATAGATAGATAGATAGATAGATAGATAGATAGATAGATAGATAGATAGATAGATAGATAGATAGATAGATAGATAGATAGATAGATAGATAGATAGATTGCAATTTAAGAGAAACAGATGGCTAAGAAGAAATGAACACAGATAAATACAGATAAGAGAGGACATAAATAACACTAGTGTTGACTCCGTTTTATTTGTTGAGTTCAGTTTATATTGGTGAAGAGGTAACTTAAAACGCGAATGGTTAAAATGAACGAATGTCAACAATGTTCTTCAAACGACACTCCAACAAGTAGTGTTGAACTGGGTGAACTGGGCAAGTACTGGCAGTACATAAGTCGGTGATGACTGTACATAGATGTTTATTCAACAAGACACATACGGAGTGGACCAAGACTAACATCGTCACAGGCGCAAAGATTACACGTCAACATATTGGCAATTACTTTTACAGTTCCTGAAGATTCTCTACCAATAAAGTCCTCTGACTCAAGTGACTAAGGATCACAAAAACTGTTACCGTATAATATTCTTCTCATTCAAGTTCATTGACCTTCTTTCAAGGACGTCTATCATGGTAACGTATTCATACTCCAGGATAAAATCTTCCATATCATATTTGTCAAATTCCCATACGTTCTCCATACATAACGTTATATAGCATATAGTTTCAAACAAAGTCATACACGATAATACGAACAGGTTAGAGATTCCCGTTGACTAACCTCTCCCATTCTATGCCACGATTCTGGCATTGTTGTAACAGCATATTAAAACATGTTCATAAGGTAATCAATAACTTCTTCCACTCGTAGGAATCCTTCTTCTACGATACGAATCCTAAAGGCTAACGACTCTGTAGGTCCATTCTAGGAATAACATATTCCCGCTAGACTAGTATAAGAGCGGCCTTACAATACAGCATACAATAAGAAGTGGGGCGATAACTTACGTGACATTGCTGCTATTGGTTTCGACCTGAAGACCAATACAGATCACTAGAATAAATGGCTTCCATAAACGTGCCATGAATACAATAATAATATATATCAATCACGGCCATAAACATGGTCCATGTTGCCCCTGCAAATCATGACGTCAGAAACTACCCAACTAGGTTACCCGTGCGTCCCAAAGCAACTCACACTGCATTGTGCACGTCAGTGCGTGAATCAATCGAACGCACAAATAATATAACTATATTAAAACTGGTGCGTACATTTGGCAGGACCGAAGACTACCCCCTTAGGAAATAAATGTACGTAACAGCTCCCTTATTACCTCCCCTTAAAAAAAATTAATTCTATTAATTTTTTTCGAACTAAGTACCCGAGAGAGGTGAGTCAGAACTACAACAAGATATGAAATGCATAAAGTTATATCATATTAATAAAAGAATATTAAATTGAAATCAATATAACTAAATGACAGTATGCATTAAAGCACACATCCACACTCGACCTACTTTGGAACGATGTGGTAAGAATATACGAAGTAAAACAAGTTGAAAAGAAAAATGAAAATGAAAAACCAAAAAAGGATGATAATAAAATTCAACTAAGTTTTCAACAAAAAAAAAAATTTGAAACATATGATTTTCAAAAATGAAAATGAACAGCAACACTGATGATAATCAATGATAAGAGAATCAATAAAAGAGAAAATTTTAAAATACAACATGCAAAATGAAACAAAGCATAATTAAACACTTTAAGAAGCAACACACTTACTGTTTTCTAACACTAGTAAGTTTGACTAGTTATCTAAAAGTGAGATATCATGTAGTGGGATACGTGAATACACGTATTGCGAGACACTAATAAAGTTAGTAGATGTGTGATTTATAATCAATCAAATCGATTAAATTGAATTATTCTAATTAATAGTACTTAATTACACACAAATAAATAACTACTAATTTATTTTAAGTAATTCTAATTTCAATCATTGTGAATATTCGTTTAGAACTATTTAGAATCGACAAGAATATGTTCTCAATGTTCCATGCCCGAAATACATATACGAACACGATATGTAGTGTAATATGTTCCATAATAATAATGAATGTCTATTTGTCGCTTTTAACAATGTTTCCATACTAATAAAAAAGTTACTGTAGTACCAATGTTCACGTACTAATAAAATGTTACTACATAAGAAGTCATGTTATAATCCAGAAGTAAGTATATCCTGGAAGTTATACTTGTACGAATACTGCAGATCTATACATAGTCTTTACAGATGTACCATCAATGACAATGTACATAGTTATTCATGTTTCGGTGAGGATGTTTCACCATCTGGACGTGGTTTAGTTTCGACACGTTCACTTGGGCATCTTGACAGACAGTCTGCGAACACATTCTGCACTCCAGGAATAGCTCGTATCTCAAAATGGAACGGTTGAAGCGCTATAGCGTAACGCGCTGACTTTGATGACTTAACGTTCCCTGTATTCAGTGCGGTAAGAGCTTTCTGGTCAGACTCCACCACAAAGTGTGAGCCGAGAAGGTAACGTTCCAGTTTTGTGATTGCCCACACTAATGCGAGGAGCTCTTTATCGAGAACGGAGTATTTGAGTTCGCTCTCCGTAAGTTTTCTGGACACGTACATCACCGGAAATAAGGTGCCGTTATATTCCTGCATCAAAACTGCAGCAATAGCGTAAGAACTTGCATCACTGCGAAGAACAAAGGTGAGATCTTTGTTAGGCAACCTTAAAAAAGGCTTATTTGAAAAAAATTGTTTTATATAGTCTAAAGCCGTTTGGTGATCCTGCGACCACTTTATTACATTAGATGTGCCTTTCTTCAGTAGAGACGAAAAAGGTGCAGTTATAGTAGACAAATGAGGGATGAATTTTGAATAGAACTGTATTAGTCCTAAAAGCGACCTAACTTGTTTTTTTGTCTTAGGTGCTGAGATGTTTAAAATTTTAGAGACGTTACTGTCTTCTGTATACATGAAACCATGACCTATGCGGTGACCCAGAAATGAGATGTCATGAAAACCGACAAAAGCCTTTGAAGGTTTCGCTGTTAAGTTATAATCCCGTAAGGTAGAAAGTAAAGATTTTAAACCCTGAATATGTTCATCCCAAGAGTCACTGAAAAGACAGATGTCATCTATATAAGTAATGACATCGGGACGATGAGACAATATGCGGCGCATCATGCGTACAAAGGTAGCTTGCGCATTCATTAATCCAAATGGCATAAAATTCCATTGAAAAAGTTCATGAGAAATAGAAAAAGAACAAATAACTATTACAAGAAAGAGATGATGACTGCATAGGCTGAGTCATCAAAGAATGTGAAATCAAAATCCAATATAGTAGGTTACTGTCTGCGTGAAGCAGAATCGGGAACCAATTGTAATCGGAGAGAATGGTGGTGGAAATACACACCATTGTCCCGCTCGATAGCCATGCGAGCATCTCTATTGGTCCTAAAAGTAACCACGGCGTCACCATACCTGTTTTTGGTATGAGGTAACAGACGCACGAACTCAACTTCTGCCGTGTAGTTGAGAAAATCTCCTAGTGCTTGCCAACTAGTTCGCTGTGGCAGATTTTCCACAAGGATGGTGCGAGAAGATGCACCTCTACCAATATAAGTGGTACCATAGTCACAAGAATGTGAACAAGGTTGATGGGTAACAATAGTCCTCTTAGGTAAATTATAATATTTATTATTTATACCTTTAGGATTATTCTTAAATGTACCATACTTTTGTACTTGATTATTATTACTTATGCCAGACAAAGGTGTAAGTGTACGGCATGTCGTAGACACCTGATTGCTGGGCAAAGTTAAAATCTTACAGGCAACCTTATTGGTATTAATTTTCCCAACGGAGTTACAACCACTCTTATTTTTATTAGGAACATCCTTTCCCTTTTTTTCAAACTTAACCCTTTTCTTACGATCAGTTGCCTGCTGATCAGGTCGAGGGAAGGTATATGTCCCCCGGAATGACTTACTAGTCTTCACAGGTTGCGTTGAAACCTTAATATCCTTCTTAAGAATGGAAGCATGTCGTAAAGGTTGTAACTAATTAGCCACAGTGGCGTAATGAACAATGGAATCATTTTCACTACTAGATTCCGATACGTTAGCATTACCCAACATTTTAATAGCATGTGCATGTGACACAACTCTAGGTATAGACTTAAATGCATAGGCATCCTGTATATGCTGCTTTTCCCATTCAGCAATTTGCTGAGGGGTACACTCTTTTATACCGTGTATACGACCCAATATGACATCACTAATTGGATTCGGAAGAAGACAGGCGTGGATCTTTCCTGAAAAAAATGGTGTATTAAGATCAATAATAGCAGTGGGAAATGTTTCAACGGTGCCACCAAAAGTCACACACTGGATGGTCTCTCCAGTTGCACAGGCGGGGTCGACCAAAGAGTTCCGCACTCCCACAGTGCTGCAGCCTGAATCAAATAAAAGAGAGCATGGAATGCCATTTAAAAATCCATGATTTAATTGAAGGCATCCCGGTCCATCGTGTGTAGCAGAAATGGCCGTACACACAGCCGGGAGACTTGGCAAAACCTGTCCGCAGCGCAGCGTCGTGATCGCCTTAGGCTGGAAAAGAGTCGAGCATTCTGAACAATCTTTCACCTGGCTACAATCAAGAGAACAAGATAAAGCATTATGAGTTTCAGCTCCTTTACCCTGTTCATTGTTAGCCTGTGTATCACTTAAAGCGACATTAGAATGTCTACGTGTCTTACTCGACGGTCTATCTCTTAGACGCGATCGATTCTGATTATTTGCATTAAAATTGCCATAATTGTCGTTTCTGCTTGAGTTAAAATTTGGATGAGTCCGATAATTTGTATAATTAAAGTTATGATGTTCTTTAAAATTTTTATTCCAAGAACCTTGTCTATTTTGGGTACCCTGAGATTTTGATTGCAAATTTTGTTTACTGCTGTTTCCTTCATTATATTTAAGATTATTGTTATCAAAATCTTTTGATCTGGAAGATTGGCCCGAAGAAACAATAAGTGAAGCAGTTTGTTTGAATTGTTTCCCCTTATAAATATTGTCATTCTTATTATTTCCCTTTCTAATTTTTATATCTTTAAAATCCAACCTCAATTTTTTTATCTGAGAAGTAGTTTCTAATTTAAGGTTACTAATTTCTTGTTTGAGAGTTTTGATAGTATCTAAAGCCTTAGCTCTCTCCTGCCCAAGTTCAAGTTTGAGTGCTTCGATAGCACTATGATGACTAGTCACAAGTTCATCAATCTTCTTAGTAAAAACAGAATCTTCCTCATGAATTTGGCCATTAAAATCTGTATTATTCTGCTTCAATGCATCTACCAACAATTTCCTAGAATTTTCTAGCTCCAATTGTAAGGACGTGAAGTTTGTATTGGTAACCTCGGCCGGTAATGTAAGAGTCCTTACTCTCTCGTTTAAATTATTAATCAATAGCTCCTTATCTTCCAGGAGTTCCAACAATTCATCTATTTTGCTCTGTTCAGCAATATCATCCAAAAAATTGGTCCTTCCCGTGTCATTTCCTTGTTCGTACTTCATTTGTTTCTCCATGAGTAATTTTTCAATATTTATCTGTTTTTCCTGAGACACTTTCTCCTGATGACATAGCAGATTCCTGAGTTCTTGATTTGCCAAGGTAAGATCTGCTAATTTTTTATCCAAAACTTTCATGTTTTGTTCCATCGTTTTTTCCATATTACACTTTTCTCTCAAAAGAGTTACCTCAGATGTCAGGCTCTGAATTTGAGCCACGTGTGTATTGCAATCTATCTGCAAAGTAGTATTAATAGCAATAGGTTTATTTTCATCGTCACTATCTTCTTCGAAAAATATGTTCATTAAGGAGGTCACCTCATTATCTAACTCTCTTTTCTGCCCAAAAGAGGAGTCATGACATTTCTTATTATCCTCTATCAACACCGTCACTTTATTCTTCAACTCAGCATTTTCAAAATCCATAGCCAACAACTTCTTCTCATATTCCCCTTTTTGCTGTAACAGCTCATTCGTAAGGGCAATCTCCCTACCCTTGTGCTTCGTTATGGTTTTCTTTAACTCATCCACCTCAATAACACTACTGTCTTGAGTAGTTATTTTTCCTTCATCATAAAAAATGGTGGATAATAATTTAGCAAGTCTCACTGCTTTCTCTTGTGAAAAGCCATATTTACACCTAAGAAAAGCAAAATTCTTGAGATCCTGGGTAATTTGAAGTAAGAAATGTTCAATGGCATATTCTTCACAACTTGAACCCCATTTACCTATTCTATCTCCCTCACGGAGAAAATGATCCAAAATATCCATTATGTCTAATAATTTTTTTCTCACTCTAATAAGTGTTACTCAGTTAATATCCAATTAATTTACACTCTAATCAAAGGTACACGTTCCTGTCCAAGAACGGTATCTTTTGTTATCATATAGTTATGAAATATATCAATAATCAATATAGTAATTTATGTAATGAAATGTCATGTAATCAACAACGTGAAAGACAATAGAAACATTACCGACAAGACACAATAATCAAAGACGAATGACTACAGTCGTAGAAATCAAATAAAATAAAAATGTGGAACTAAAATAGAATGTCGTAAAAAATTACGATGACATCTACGATCCAATAATGCACAAGACAATTGACAACACAGTGTAAAAACATATGCTTTGTAAAAAACTGAATGATAGTCAGGTTAGACGGACAATAATCACATACAAAATACATCATGAAACTAAGGTACAAGTAAAAATAGCTACGAAAACAACAATTAAAACTTGACGGAACAGCTAAACAGATACTATTATAAGGAACAATTAGCGATCGGAACTTCGGCAAGGTTTCTAGCCTTGAACCGGAATTATCGCTCAATTGAAACTTACAAAATGAGCCCTACAGAACGTCTGACGAAGAGCCCGAATTGGCTTCGAGATGGATCTCGTTCGTCAGATCAACCTCCCTACCTCCCACGACAAATGTACAACATATAACATATAACATGGAAAATGTAAATATGGACATAACAATAAAAGGCACAGCTAAAAGTAATAAAATGTACAACGAAAGTACGTTATACTTATCTCGCGTGCAGGTAAAAAATCAATGTGCCTCGTCTCCGTGGATGTACGTCTACGGATAAAATACTTCGTTCTGCGTATCTAGATTACAGCTCGCACGCAATAATGATGAAGAGGTGATCCCCAGGATGTCAGTCACTGTGAAACTTAACGTGGAGGTTGATTGAAGACCTTGACCTTGGTAAACGTAAGTTGTTTCTGATTTCTCATCCCACTGGGTTCCAAGTTCGAGATGTTGGCGCCTTGAAAGTTCAAATCTTCTTTTCAATCGATACTTGGATTAAGTTCGTTCCTTGGAAATTAGTTATTTCCAGCCCACGCTGGCACACCATTTATTGTTGACTCCGTTTTATTTGTTGAGTTCAGTTTATATTAGTGAAGAGGTAACTTAAAACGCGAATGGTTAAAATGAACGAATGTCAACAATGTTCTTCAAACGTCACTCCAACAAGTAGTGTTGAACTGGGTGAACTGGGCAAGTACTGGCAGTACATAAGTCGGTGATGACTGTACATAGATGTTTATTCAACAAGACACATACGGAGTGGACCAAGACTAACATCGTCACAGGTGCAAAGATTACACGTCAACATATTGGCAATTACTTTTACAGTTCCTGAAGATTCTCTACCAATAAAGTCCTCTGACTCAAGTGACTAAGGATCACAAAAACTGTTACCGTATAATATTCTTCTCATTCAAGTTAATTGACCTTCTTTCAAGGACGTCTATCATGGTAACGTATTCATACTCCAGGATAAAATCTTCCATATCATATTTGTCAAATTCCCATACGTTCTCCATACATAACGTTATATAGCATATAGTTTCAAACAAAGTCATACACGATAATACGAACAGGTTAGAGATTCCCGTTGACTAACCTCTCCCATTCTATGCCACGATTCTGGCATTGTTGTAACAGCATATTAAAACATGTTCATAAGGTAATCAATAACTTCTTCCACTCGTAGGAATCCTTCTTCTACGATACGAATCCTAAAGGCTAACGACTCTGTAGGTCCATTCTAGGAATAACATATTCCCGCTAGACTAGTATAAGAGCGGCCTTACAATACAGCATACAATAAGAAGTGGGGCGATAACTTACGTGACATTGCTGCTATTGGTTTCGACCTGAAGACCAATACAGATCACTAGAATAAATGGCTTCCATAAACGTGCCATGAATACAATAATAATATATATCAATCACGGCCATAAACATGGTCCATGTTGCCCCTGCAAATCATGACGTCAGAAACTACCCAACTAGGTTACCCGTGCGTCCCAAAGCAACTCACACTGCATTGTGCACGTCAGTGCGTGAATCAATCGAACGCACAAATAATATAACTATATTAAAACTGGTGCGTACATTTGGCAGGACCGAAGACTACCCCCTTAGGAAATAAATGTACGTAACAACTAGATAGTTTTCCGTTGTCATGACGATTTTGTTCTAGCTGCAGAATAGATGTTTTTTTAAACATCTATGGAATTCTTTCAACGTGAAGTGACTATAAGTGACGTGATTTACTTTGTCACTTCTGCGTCCGTGGCTGTGACGTGTTGTTATGTTTCCTGCCTCAGAAATCGCGTGATTTATTTTGTCACTCCTGCATTAAATGTGAGCCGTCCAATCAAAATCATCTTAAGTCAACGTTTTGTGACGTGGTCGTAATGTCACAACAAGTTTGTGATGAATCTCGCCGGGGAAAAATTAAATACAGTTTTTATTGAGACATGAAAAACATGTTTGAATACAGCCTGATTGTTAGAAATGCTTCTTCTTCTTCTTCTTCTTCTTCTTCCGTCCTTAGCCACCGACCGTCAAAGCAGTCAGTGGCCATTACGCCTAGTGGTGTCTTAAGGCAACAGCAGATAGGTTTTCTTTGCCATTGTTTCCCATCACGCCTATTGGCGTCTTTAGGGCAACGGCAAATCAATCCACTTGCTGTTGTTTCCGTAATCGAAGTGACTGGCAAACGGGTGATCAGCCCGTTGGTTTAGAAATGCTTGGCTCGGAAAAACAAATCTCGTGTCCTTCAAACCTTAATTCATTCAATCATTCCTTCATTACTCTTTATTTGTCCTAAGGAGAATACACCTTCAGTAAACGTTTGCCCAGTTTTACCGTCACGTGCCATCAGTTTCTGTCTGCAACTCTCTTCCCCACGTGATCTTCGATCTACTTCTGCTTCTCTTATCCTGGGGATACTAAACAAGGACGACCTTGTAATGCTATCAACGTGTTCCCTCTATATTTGTGCTTGTATATCAGTTATATCTCAGAAAAAACACGTAGTCCTCTTTATGTCGTCTAGTTTCCCAATGCGGTTGCGGGGAAAGGTCTGTGAGAAGACCAGCTAAATCAGAACCACAACTCCGCCAAGCTTCTCATTAGGGGTCTGTTAAGTCATATTCTAAGTTAGAGTTAGGTGTTACGGATTTTTGTGTACGGGGCTGATGTTTGTTAGTAAGTAGGTTAATGTCATGAGATACATGACGTGTATACATGTGTGGGGGTAGAGAAGGGTGTAACTCTGTTTAGAGTATATTATTATTGAAGTATGCAAGCTTGGAATGTTACATTTAAAAGTTCACTGTTTAGAAGCACGTTACTTGGTTGAAGATTACTCAGGGGCGTTCTTGTGTGAATCGAGATTTATGGGCTCATGAGAAAAGCGTGCGAAGTGAATGTAGTTAGCATACTTGTCAGAGAAGTATACTGAGATGTTAAGGGGAGTCTGTGGCCATCCGTCGTGGGAGACGGTCGGTGTTTTCTAGAGTATGTGAATAGTGTATGCGATTTTTATTATGATATATTAAATGTGACGCGATGATGTTCCGCGTAAGGTGTATTTACAAGGCCTTTATATATTGTTATTTACCAGCGCGTTGTGTTCTGTCCCGCGCTTGGAAGTGGATGGATTAAAAGACACGTCGTTTTCCCGTGTCAGAAGGAGGTCTGTGGTAAGACCATTATATGTTATTTTTTGATGTGTATCGACACTATAGGTGTATTTACAAGGCCTTTATATATTGTTATTTACCAGCGCGTTGTGTTCTGTCCCGCGCTTGGAAGTGGATGGATTAAAAGACACGATATTTTTCCCGTGTCAGAAGGAGGTCTATGGTAAGACCATTATATGTTATTGTTTGAATGCGCGTTGTGTGCTTTCCCGCGCCAATAGGAGGTATACGTTATAAGACCCTGGCTGTTCCTGTGTTTGGAAGACTAATAGGAGCTTTGATAGAAAGCTCGTGTGTATCGACACAATAAGCGCGTTGTGTGGTTTTCCCGCGCTGTGAAGTTCTGGAGGAACTTGGATGCCTGGTGATTAGACCAGAGATAGAAATAGATGTGTGAGGAGTGAATGCCGCACTTACATTGAATGCAGTTGTTACCAGTACGTTAGGATGACTGTACTACATATTCTAATTATGCAAGTATTTTGTACTATTGTTACTGATGTCTAGGACTAAGCTGTCAATATTATATTATGAAACTGTGACCCAGACTTCTGTCAAGTTATTCATTTGCGTACGTGTGATAAAATTAACCGTGATACAACGTTAAAATATCTCCAAAGATAAAATGTAGGGATAAAAAATAATGCGTAAGCTACTAGAATACATGATCGCCCATGCCGCGGGTCACCACCCGCCATGGAAACTAACTTGTTAGACGTGAAGGCAAAAACGTTTACCCTTGGAACGGGATGAGAACGGAGATCAAAAGAAAAAAAATTGGACTGAACACGTGCTTGAAACTAGGAAGGCTAAAACGACGCAATTGGTGGGGAAAGGAAAAAAATTCACGTCCCCAAGTTGACACAAGGTAAAGAAATGGACAAAAGGGACCTTAGCTATTATACGCAACAGTCATTTCTTGGACGCTTTTGCGATATTTAGTCCTTTATTTGAATTCAGCGGCAAACGCATTACAGAAGATCCTCGAACATATTTCAAAAAAAAAAAAATAACTAACCTTGAAAAGTAACTTTTTCTTAATAATAATGTTAGGAATATAAAACCTAGCTGGCCGGATGGCCCATCTTGAGCAGAGAAATAATATGCTTTCATTTATACAGACGGATAGATAATAATGAAGATATTGACAAAAGACTGTGTTGTTCATATCAGCGAATGACTGCATTGAAACAAGAACATATCACTAATTTTCAACAAATTGCGGCCTTGAGACTCAAGTGCTAAAATCTAGTTGGAATGAAAGAGAAGGAATGTGGTGGAGAATTGTGGCTAAAAAAAACTTTAAAGGCAAAATTGTGTAGGGGACGGCAGAGTTGGTTCAAAAAACAAGTGTGTTTTTTAAAAAAACGCAAGTAGAGACAGACGGACCAACAGAGAATAATACATACTTGACTGAGTGTTACGTGCAGTCTTTGATATCTTGCAATATAATACATTTGTATGCTTGTTATGTTCGCAAATATTTTGTAAACAAAATAGAAACTTTTTTGCTTAAGGAAAAGTCAATATTGAGTTACTTCCCCTTGAAAGGAGTCTCAGATCGAACTCCACGGACGAATCCAGTTTTACTGCGATTTATTCTTTGTTTGGGTAGAAATAGAATGTTCTTGCTTCAGAATATCTATGGCCTGAATTTATGTGTAGTGTTTGTCTAGGTAGGACGAGTCTGTCTTATATCTGTATATCTTTACATATCTAAGTCGAACTATATGTTCTTTGTCGCTAGAAAGGTCAAAGACTGTTCAGCGGATGTGTGGCTAGAGAGGTGTGATTTGGCTTCGCCCTGATGATGGGGGGCTGTCGTGTTTTTCTGTATCGGCTTGTCGCCGGGAAAAGTGATCTCAAGATTGATGGGGAAAGTGATAGTCGTTTAGACCTATCGTGTATGCTTTACCCCAGTGTTTATTCTTATTGCCAAGGAATGGCAGAATCATATTTCTGATACCAAGGTAACAAAAGCACTTCTTATGAACTCTCTTACGAAGCCATCGTTTTCGATAGGCAGACGCACGATTTGTACGTCTGAGGGAATACTTAACTAGATGAAGATGACATTCATTTCTAGCAGCACTATATCTTGTATGATGAAGTCAATTGTATCATGATAGAATCTACAGAGCAATGAGAACATTTAATGAATGACTAACTTTAATACAGATTCATTGTCTGTATCCAAACGTGAGTGACAGCTCACCAGAAGCCATCTTGTATCCAAATATTTTATGACTTTCAAGAAGAGAAAAGGGATGCCCCGTATTATCGCTTGATGAGTCCAGAGATCACTGCTACAGATGAGAACCCATTACTAGCGGTTCAATATGATTATATGAAAAATATGTGCTGAACATTATTTAAAGGAATCTTCGCTAGACGAGGTTAGGTCTAGAAGCCATCTTGAATATTGTTTATAAACTGACGTGCTTTGTCAGTAAACTCAGATGATATATATATGGGCAATACTGAGTGCTTGTCTACTGACATTCCATTGTGCTATTATGCAACGAGTACCCATGTATCATTGCAAGACCATTTATCAATTGTACCATGATGTATTATGCCAACCTGTGATTTGTCACTGTATCCGTGCTGTCGAATGTGTACGTCCAATTAAACTGTAACAAAAAGTACACAGCAGTTGGCGTCGATGACTTCCAGCCATACATGAGTGAGTAAAAGAACAGTTATCAACTCTTCGAACTCTTTCATCATTCACGTATTATACCCTCACTCTATGTCTACACACCACTGCATAGGTCGAGTTGATATTCCTATTCCTAACAACCACTCTGACGAGCAACGCTGGGGCCAACAACAAGTCTTTAACATTGGAGCTTCCACAGACCACCATACCTCTTAACACTGTGGTCCTGTAAATAGTTGATGTCAGTGTGAACAAGGAACAATACAACTTCATATCTATACACCATTCAACAGTATATATAGAAACAGCATTTAACTCTGGTGGAATTCAAAAAAGAGTATATTTAACACTGGTATGCTATTAGTTAACACTGGTGAGCCAGCTTTCTGGGTTTGACCTCGCAGAAGTTGAGAAGTCAACAGACTACCGATACCAGACCGTTTCCTGTGGCGGATACGACACACTTGCAGTATTAGTTTGCTCTTTGTCAACACTTTGTCACGTGACCTATCAAGTGAATGCAGTATCTAGGTCAGCGTTGTTGACATTTTTACGCTTAGAAATTACAGAGTTTCACAGTACAGAGATGATACTTTGAAGGCCATAAACTGTTCTATTGTTGCAGTATTGTTGAACATAAGTGCGTAAATTTCATCGTTGGACCTTCTGTTACTAATATTGTTGAACATTGTAATAGATTAAATCAAAAATCTAGTATTGATTAAAGTGGCAGTTTACTTTGTTTATTCAGAAACTGTGCCATTATATTTATGAACTGAAACTCTTTCCAACACATTTCATTATTTAATGTATAACTGAGCATCCTATCTGCAACACAGTGCTTTATATATTACACACATGATATATGCATTTATGATTATATGTTATATGTTATTTGTTTGTATAGTATATTAGTTTATATGTCAGCGGGTTGTGTTTAATTTGGGCGGTGTCCTCACAACAGAATATCCCACGTGATAGAGGGTCAGTTGTGGGCGTTTTCTTTAGGTGCAATTTCCTTAATTGGAAATTTGCTTGCAACAACTAGTTGCTATTTGTGTTAGCTGTGAAGACTGTAATTATTGTTATTTTTGTAATATTTCTTTGTTCTTTAGTTTTGTTTTGATTTGTTTGTAATTTGTTGGTCTACCCTTTTCTATCTTTCAGTTCTATTCACAATTTATATTCATATACTGTGACGTCATTTGTGTTGTTATTCCTTGCAGACTCAGTGATTATTTTCATTGATTTCCCTATTTGATTTATTTGATTTCTGCAAACGTTTTCGTATTGTCAGTCTTATTTGTACTTTATGTATGCTGTTGGTTGACATATGTTTTATATAGGTATATTTCATAAGACACTATTGCTTGTGCACTGCACTTGGATTATGGTATAAACCAGTACTTTATTATTATTACTGATATACAAGAAATTATACAAGACCTTATTAAGGCTTGTGACCCACTGAGATTGAGATAGTGTACTGATTAATCAAGTCATTAAGAACTTGTGGTATTATTATTGTTTCAAGTAATTAGTATTATTGTTAGACATCATGTCTACATTAGAATACTTCATTGCACAAGGGAAATCCCTTGATAAGACTGGTCAACAATTAGAAGAATGGGCAGTTGCTCAATATGACAAGACATTAGCTGCTGCTGCAGAGGAAAGAAAAGCTCTAGCTGAAGAGAAAAGATTAGCAGCTGAAGAGAGAAGATTAGCAGCTGAAGAGAAAAGACTAGACAGAGAAGCTACTGCTGCTGCTGAACAAAAGAAATTGCAGATGCAGGTGGAGGAAAGGAGATTTGAAGCTGAACAAAAAAAAATTAGAAAGAGAAGCTGCTGCTGAACAAAAAAGATTAGACAGTGAAGCTGAACAAAAAAGATTAGACAGGGAAGCTGAACAAAAAAGATTAGACAGTGAAGCTGAACAAAAAAGATTAGACGGAGAAGCTGAAGAAAAAAAAGCAATAAGAGAACATGAATTTGAGTTAGAGAAATTAAGATTGACAAGTATGAGTAATGTTAATCAGGCATCTAGTGGTAATGGTAAACCTTCTACTTACAAGGTTAAGGTTCCACCGTTCAATCAGTCCAGTGACGATATTACATTCTGGCTGGATAGATTTGAACATTCTTGTCGTACTCATAATGTGGATAAATCACAATATGCTAACCAATTAGCAGAAAACTTGAAAGGTGAATCTCTGACTAGGTTATGCCTTGTAGGAGAAGCAGATAAGGATAATTATGATGTCATTAGGGCGGCTTTGATAAAAAAAATACCAGCTAAGTGAGGAAGGCTATCGCCTTTTGTTTAAGACGGTGGTGCCTGAGACAGGTGTAGAATTCTCAGAATTCATTGCAAAGGCACGTCTCACAGTTGATCGTTGGATTGAGCTTTCCAAAACAGAAAAAAACGTATGAAGGACTTATGGATTTGTTGCTCAGAGATAAGATTATGTCATGTGTGAACAAACCTTTCCTTGAATTTATACATGAGCGTAAACCCAAATCACTAAAGGAAAAGAAAGAATATTGTTCCCAATATGTCACTGCACACCCCGACGTGACTTTTGGCAACGCTAAGATTAAGGAGAGTATGCCAGTTGCTTCAGCAACACCATACAATCCCAATTATTCACACAGATTTCAGGGACCTCAAAACAGATTTGATAAAAAAGGTAACCATAATAGTTATCAAAACCAAGGTAACCAATCATTTCAGGGTTCTTCTTCAAAGAACTGGAGACGACCTGATAGCTCTCGACACAGGGGTGGTCATAATTATAGGAATTTCCGTAGAGGAAGTAATTATAGAAACTATCAGGGTTATCCGTCTTGGAGTCAGCAAGATCATAATTACAGAGATACTCATTATAATGAATATGATAATGGTAACCAAGAGAACTATGACTCAAACCCAAATAGGGGTTACAATAGAGGTAACAATAACTACAGAGGTAATAATAACCGAGGTAGATCTCAAAACAGAAGACATAAACCACATTTTCAGGCAAACTCTGCACAACAAGAGTCCCATGAAGCCTATAAACAGAGTAAAGATAATAATGATGCTAGTAATATGGCATGTTCCGCTTTTGATTTTGGGAGAGCATCTCAGTGCCCCCAATGCAAAACATTATTTGAGCCAACCACAGTGTCTACTTTAAGCTGTGGCCATCCTCTTCCTGCTCTTCCTGCATCAGTCGCGCATGATGGAAGAGGTTCTCTTGTCTTACATAAGGGTTTAGTACATAACAATCCAGTCTCCGTTCTATTTTATTCTGGATGCACCACAATTGGTGTTAGGCAGTCACTCGTAGATCCTTCCCGCGCCACTGGACAAGTAGTCAAATGTGTAACATTTGGCGGCACATTAGAGAAATACTCTACTGCTATCATTAGGATTGCTACTCCTTTCTTCACAGGAGATGTACACGCATGTCTTTTGCCGAATCCGATCGCTGATCTTATCATCGGTCGCATTCATGGAGTCAAAGAATGCACTCCGCAACAAATTTCCGCGTGGGAAAAGCAAAACATGCAGATTGCTAACGCTGTAGTCACTAGAGCTCAGGCTCTTAATATGCCTCAAACTTCATCTACTGAAGATAATGAAGAGCATAACCAAGATGATCCCTTGGTAATTTCTCGTGACTCGTTTATAAAACAGCAAGAAGATGATCCCACTCTGAGGAAATTTTTCATTCTTGCAACGAAAGATGATCCGAATAAAGACACAAGTCGTAAATCGTGGATTACAAAGAAAAATGGCGTACTTGTACGTATGGTTCAAGACTCCATTACGTCAAGTCATTCTCAAATCCTGGTTCCCAAGAATTTGAGAGTTAAAATTTTGCAGCACGCTCACGACTCTCAGTGTGCTGGACACATGGGTTTTTCCCGTACTAAGTCAAGAGTCCTTGCGGCTTTCTTTTGGCCATTGGTAAACAAGGACATACGGATTTATTGTCGATCTTGTAAAGTATGTCAGGAAGTTACATCCAAAGGTCCACGGCATGCTGCACCCATTCAGGCGGCGGACATTCCTATTCGGCAGTTTCAAAAAATGGCCATAGACATTATTGGTCCATTTAAGATCAAGTCTGCCAGAGGACATCAGTTTATCTTGACGTGTGTTGATATGTGCACACGTTGGCCAGAGGCTATTCCTCTGAAGAGCATTACTACTGCTGATATTGCAGATGCTCTTTGGCTTATATTTTCTCGTCTGGGGTTCCCCGGAGAGATATTGTCAGACCATGGCACCCAACTAACATCAGATACCATGTCTCAAGTAATGTCTACTCTGCAGATAGATAGATCTTTAAGTAGTATCTACCATCCAATGTCTAATGGGATGGTCGAACGCCTTAATAGAACACTTAAAAACTTACTAGGGAAGATAACTGAGGATCATCCTCAAGACTGGGACAGAGTTTAACCTGCGGCCCTCTTCGCTTACAGAGAGGTCCCCAATGAACATACAGGGTTTTCTCCCTTTGAACTCGTCTTTGGCGCGCGTCCGCGTGGCCCTATGTCGTTGCTTCACGATCTCATAACAGCTGACAATATTGACGATGACACAAAGTCATCCTACGAATATGTCATCGCGTTGAGACAAAAGATTATCGAAGCATGCAAATTAGCAACTTCTTCTTCCGAATTTGCGAAACAGAAGGCAAGGCAATTTGCCAATAAGAAGAGATGCTTACGACAACTTTGTCCTGGTGACAAAGCATTTGTATTACTACCTTGTAGGGAAAACAGACTACTTATTTCTTGGAAAGGTCCGTACGATATAATATCGAAAATTTCCGATGTCGACTATATTGTCGATATTGATGGGGAAGCATAAAACCTTCCACATCAATATGCTTACTGAATTCCATGAACGTCCGGATTATTTACAACCCATTTTCCAAGCAACGGACGATTCTCCAGTACAACATGGTCATTACTCATCACTGTCCGTGATACAGGATGAGGACACGAGTTTTTCAGATGTAAATCTTCCTCTTCCAATGATCCCACTTCATTCTAGTGAATCATGGAAGAACGTTACTGTCTCTCCTGATTTGTCTCTAGGAGAACAGCGACAAGTTTCAACTATGTTGCAAACATTTCAGGATGTACTCACTGACATCCCTGGACAAACTCATGTCATTGAACATGACATTGTTCTAACTGACCATACTCCTATTAGGGTTAGACCTTATCCTATCCCTATACATTTTCAAGTACAGGTCGAGAAAGAGTTGGATGAGATGATAGATTTGAAAATAATCGAACCATCCACCTCTGCATATTCTTCGCCGATGGTTATTGTTCGGAAAAAAGACAATAACATACGTCTTTGCGTTGACTATCGCAAATTGAATCAAGTAACGAAGTTCGATGCCGAACCTATGCCTTTACTGGAAGAGCTACTTACTCGACTTTCCAAATCTCATTTTTTCACTAAACTTGATTTGTCTAACGGATATTGGCAAGTACCTTCATCTGAACGCGCCAAACCTCTCACGGCTTTTTCAACACCTAGAGGTTTGTTCCAATGGAATTTTATGCCTTTCGGTCTTATGAACGCACCAGCTACATTTGTACGCATGATGCGCCGAATCCTATCTTATCGGTCAGATGTCATTGCATATCTAGACGACATCTGTCTTTTCAGCAATACTTGGGAAGATCACTATTCAGGGTTAGATGAATTGCTGTCTACTTTGCGCGAGCACAACCTGACAGCGAAACCCTCTAAAGCCTATATTGGTTTTAGCGAAATTTCTTTCCTAGGCCACCGAGTTGGTCATGGTTTCCTAAAGACAGAGGACCATAATACTAGTAAGATACTTAACATCTCTATCCCTAAGACTAAAAAACAGGTGAGAAGTCTGTTAGGTCTTATTCAATTTTATGGCAGATTCATTCAGAATCTATCCTCTATCATGGCACCTCTTTCTACACTTCTAAAGAAAGGTTCGCCTAATATGGTCCACTGGTCCCAGGAATGCCAATCCTCTTTGGATAAGATTAAAACATTGTTTTCAACACCACCTATTTTAGTGTTACCTACTAAAGATAAGACATTTGTTCTTCGTAGTGATGCTTCATCCACTGGGATTGGAGCGGCACTAATGCAAGAGTACTCTGGAACTCTACATCCTGTAATGTATATTTCCAGAAAACTTAATGCGGCAGAAAGGAATTATTCGGTTTTAGACCGTGAGCTATTAGCTATGGTTTGGTCAATTCTCAAACTACAAAGATTCCTTCTAGGCGCACATTTCATAGTAGAAACCGACCAAAAAGCTCTTACTGCTATACAGAGTAAGAATTTGAAGAGCTCGAGGTCTATTCGATATGCAATTGCTCTTCAACCTTTTCATTTCTCTGTGCGAGCTATTCGTGGATCAGATAATGTGATGGCAGACATTCTGTCAAGATGCCCACATGATTCCACATAACTATTAGGTCTTAGACGTCTTAATATGTCTAGTTCTATAATAGTTCCTTTTCTATATCAAGATAGATACACATTTGTAATTTAATAATATAATGATTGTATCACTACTTGGCGGTTCAGTGATGTTTATTCACCGCTGTTCTTTAATGATTTTTCTTTATAAATCATAAATTTAAGATATCTAATACGAAATTATGGTATGAAATTTTTTATGCATTGTATAATTGCCATAATTGTATTATACGTGGATCACACCCTCCTGGAAAAATTTACTTGTAGAGAAATAATTTCTCTCAGATTATGAAATACATTCTCACCAGTCGCTTCATAAGTCGACTAAGCCTCATATTAGGCGTTATATTTATTCCTGATATTTGCATCTGCGCAGTATTCATGCGTTGTGAGCCTATTGTACGTTGCTCCTAGATGTATTTCCACAAAAAAACAAAGTTTCATTTTTTTCCCCGGGAGGTGTGGTAAGACTGTTACGTGCAGTCTTTGATATCTTGCAATATAATACATTTGTATGCTTGTTATGTTCGCAAATATTTTGTAAACAAAATAGAAACTTTTTTGCTTAAGGAAAAGTCAATATTTAGTTACTTCCCCTTGAAAGGAGTCTCAGATCGAACTCCGCGGACGAATCCAGTTTTACTGCGATTTATTCTTTGTTTGGGTAGAAATAGATTGTTCTTGCTTCAGAATATCTATGGCCTGAATTTATGTGTAGTGTTTGTCTAGGTAGGACGAGTCTGTCTTATATCTGTATATCTTTACCTATCTAAGTCGAACTATATGTTCTTTGTCGCTAGAAAGGTCAAAGGCTGTTCAGCGGATGTGTGGCTAGAGAGGTGTGATTTGGCTTCGCCCTGATGATGGGGGGCTGTCGTGTTTTTCTGTATCGGCTTGTCGCCGGGAAAAGTGATCTCAAGATTGATGGGGAAAGTGATAGTCGTTTAGACCTATCGTGTATGCTTTACCCCAGTGTTTATTCTTATTGCCAAGGAATGGCAGAATCATATTTCTGATACCAAGGTAACAAAAGCACTTCTTATGAACTCTCTTACGAAGCCATCGTTTTCGATAGGCAGACGCACGATTTGTACGTCTGAGGGAATACTTAACTAGATGAAGATGACATTCATTTCTAGCAGCACTATATCTTGTATGATGAAGTCAATTGTATCATGATAGAATCTACAGAGCAATGAGAACATTTAATGAATGACTAACTTTAATACAGATTCATTGTCTGTATCCAAACGTGAGTGACAGCTCACCAGAAGCCATCTTGTATCCAAATATTTTATGACTTTCAAGAAGAGAAAAGGGATGCCCCGTATTATCGCTTGGACGTGCTTTGTCAGTAAACTCAGATGATATATATATGGGCAATACTGAGTGCTTGTCTACTGACATTCCATTGTGCTATTATGCAACGAGTACCCATGTATCATTGCAAGACCATTTATCAATTGTACCATGATGTATTATGCCAACCTGTGATTTGTCACTGTATCCGTGCTGTCGAATGTGTACGTCCAATTAAACTGTAACAAAAAGTACACAGCAGTTGGCGTCGATGACTTCCAGCCATACATGAGTGAGTAAAAGAACAGTTATCAACTCTTCGAACTCTTTCATCATTCGCGTATTATACCCTCACTCTATGTCTACACACCACTGCGTAGGTCGAGTTGATATTCCTATTCCTAACAACCACTCTGACGAGCAACGCTGGGGCCAACAACAAGTCTTTAACATTGGAGCTTCCACAGACCACCATACTTCTTAACACTGTGGTCCTGTAAATAGTTGATGTCAGTGTGAACAAGGAACAATACAACTTCATATCTATACACCATTCAACAGTATATATAGAAACAGCATTTAACTCTGGTGGAATTCAAAAAAGAGTATATTTAACACTGGTATGCTATTAGTTAACACTGAGGTATGACTGAATTGACTTTGTTAGGAGGTTTGAATTTGAAAAAGAAAAAAGGCGGTGATTGGCCACAGATAAACATATTATCGGCGCTCAGACGCGCATTTTTGCCATTTAACTAAAAGCTGTCCAGTAGGAGACACAGTAAATAATTCAGTGGTGTATTTCCCAAAAAAGCTATTCCATATTTAGAGGGACGCCATACTAGAGCCAGCAGCTCAGCTGAGTTTTGCTAGCATATAACTGTGTTCTCTATTCATAATTCTGGTAAGACTGAAAGTATTTCTTTGTATATTTTAATATTGTTTAATGTTTCGAGTGATTTGATACTGCCATATCAAGATCTATCCCTTACAACAAGTAAGGATTCGCTCTAGACCCCCAGCCCCAGTTCAGGGTCTAGAGACAAACAAAATACATAAACGCCAGCAAGGATTATGAAGGGCGGATCAAGTGTTGAGATCAGTGGAACATATCACCTATCCTATTCAATGGCAGGAAGCTAATGAACATATTTCAGAATATGTAGTCTTGGGGAACTTATACTATGTGAAACCAACTTGGTAAGATGTGCTGTATGGTCAGAGAGATCTGACCCCGTCTATGTGGTGTTGTTGTGTAGTGTTGTATGTAGAGGTGGCTCAGGAGGTAGAGTTCTGACACATGACCCAATACTTTTATTTCAGAACTGTGAGTTTTTTATTTGGCACCAAAGTGGTGTCAAATGCTGTGTTGTAAAATACAAGTGTGGACCCGTGCAGTATAATATTTTGGCAGAGCAGCCTGTTATTGCCCCCAAGCACGGAGAGGCGGGGCCACCAGATTCCAGCACCAGAACTACTCATTCAAGATACGTGAGCGTCTGGCCTGCTGGAAATTCACCAACTTATTTTATAAATAACACACCAACTAGATTCCTATCAAATAGAACATACCATGTTGGGAAATAGACTTGTATTCCTCCCATCAGTAAATGGACAATGTGTGGTAGACATAGACTGGGAGTGATGAAGCCACCCCAACAGCACATCCATTAATCGTTCTCCCAGATAAATTACAAATATAAACAGTAGTAATATTAACTAGTCTTGTAAAATACATATGTACACACCTTTCATTTATTATGCCATATATTCATGCATTTCATTCATAATTTCAAAAACTTTCATATGTTCTGACCAAAATAAAACCTTGGTTCAGAACAAATAAATTTAAAGAAAATTTAAATATCAAAAGTTTACACAGCTTGAGTTAGTTCAGTGTGTTATAAATTTTTATTAATATTATTAGACTTATTAAATATCTGTGTGTGTGTATGTAATCTACCACAACACATTACATATCAGTACCCTAGATTTTAACGTAGCCACATTCATTAGTAAAAAAGATATGTGTGAGGTCGTAAGTGGTAGCAAGAAGGGCCTTCTGTAAATTCACAGCTACATTTATCTCAGGAGCCTTCACAGCTGACCTCATACATCACACTAGGTAATATCACAACCATACAGTACCATCAAATCCACTACAGTACGTACTGTCTTAAGTGTCAGTCCAACTTATACACCAAACATTATACAGTAAGATGCTTACGAAATCTATCTCGTGACATCCACTCTATAAAGAAGGAGAGATGAGACATAAGAAAGACATCTTGGTCACTGTTAGCATGTTCATATAACTTACAGTTTTGTACTTATAACTTGCTACACTGTCTTTTCTAACGTACAGCATTGTCTGTTTTAATTTATAACTTTATCGTGTAACTCATAACATTGTCAGGACTAACTGATAACTTTGTTACCCATAACTTAAAACACTATCTTTTGTAACGTATAGCATAGTATGTTGTAACTTGTCACTCATGACTTTGCCAGCTCTAGCTGATAACTTGGACACCCATAACGTAAAACCTATTCTGTCTGACTGTAGAGAAGTGACGTTTTCTACAAGTAGTTAAGATATCCAGAGAAGCGACATTTTCTACACCTACCAATATTCTGATAGCTAAGATATCCAGAGAAGCGACATTTTCTACACCTACCAATATTCTGATAGCTAAGATATCCAGAGAAGCGACATTTTCTACACCTACCAATATTCTGATAGTTAAGATATCCAGAGAAGCGACATTTTCTACACCTACCAATATTCTGATAGTTAAGATATCCAGAGAAGCGACATTTTCTACACCTACCAATATTCTGATAGTTAAGATATCCAGAGAAGTGACGTTTTCTACAAGTAGTTAAGATATCCAGAGAAGTGACGTTTTCTACAAGTAGCTAAGATATCCAGAGAAGTGACGTTTTCTACAAGTAGCTAAGATATCCAGAGAAGTGACGTTTTCTACAAGTAGTTAAGATATCCAGAGAAGTGACGTTTTCTACAAGTAGTTAAGATATCCAGAGAAGTGACGTTTTCTACAAGTAGTTAAGATATCCAGAGAAGTGACGTTTTCTACAAGTAGCTAAGATATCCAGAGAAGTGACGTTTTCTACAAGTAGTTAAGATATCCAGAGAAGTGACGTTTTCTACAAGTAGCTAAGATATCCAGAGAAGTGACGTTTTCTACAAGTAGTTAAGATATCCAGAGAAGTGACGTTTTCTACAAGTAGCTAAGATATCCAGAGAAGTGACGTTTTCTACAAGTAGTTAAGATATCCAGAGAAGTGACGTTTTCTACAAGTAGCTAAGATATCCAGAGAAGTGACGTTTTCTACAAGTAGTTAAGATATCCAGAGAAGTGACGTTTTCTACAAGTAGCTAAGATATCCAGAGAAGTGACGTTTTCTACAAGTAGCTAAGATATCCAGAGAAGTGACGTTTTCTACAAGTAGCTAAGATATCCAGAGAAGTGACGTTTCTACAAGTAGTTAAGATATCCAGAGAAGTGACGTTTTCTACAAGTAGCTAAGATATCCAGAGAAGTGACGTTTTCTACAAGTAGCTAAGATATCCAGAGAAGTGACGTTTTCTACAAGTAGCTAAGATATCCAGAGAAGTGACGTTTTCTACAAGTAGTTAAGATATCCAGAGAAGTGACGTTTTCTACAAGTAGCTAAGATATCCAGAGAAGTGACGTTTTCTACAAGTAGTTAAGATATCCAGAGAAGTGACGTTTTCTACAAGTAGCTAAGATATCCAGAGAAGTGACGTTTTCTACAAGTAGCTAAGATATCCAGAGAAGTGACGTTTTCTACAAGTAGTTAAGATATCCAGAGAAGTGACGTTTTCTACAAGTAGCTAAGATATCCAGAGAAGTGACGTTTTCTACAAGTAGTTAAGATATCCAGAGAAGTGACGTTTTCTACAAGTAGTTAAGATATCCAGAGAAGTGACGTTTTCTACAAGTAGTTAAGATATCCAGAGAAGTGACGTTTTCTACAAGTAGTTAAGATATCCAGAGAAGTGACGTTTTCTACAAGTAGTTAAGATATCCAGAGAAGTGACGTTTTCTACAAGTAGTTAAGATATCCAGAGAAGTGACGTTTTCTACAAGTAGTTAAGATATCCAGAGAAGTGACGTTTTCTACAAGTAGTTAAGATATCCAGAGAAGTGACGTTTTCTACAAGTAGTTAAGATATCCAGAGAAGTGACGTTTTCTACAAGTAGTTAAGATATCCAGAGAAGTGACGTTTTCTACAAGTAGTTAAGATATCCAGAGAAGTGACGTTTTCTACAAGTAGTTAAGATATCCAGAGAAGAATGCTTGGGACCAGCCTATCGAAAAAAAACGATAATAACAAGTATAACGAGAATGTGGTCAACCTTCATGAGACACGTGATTGACACGTGGTGGTCAAAAACCTCGTGAATACATGACAAACAGAAAAAAGAGAGGGGGGGGGAAAAGAACAGCTTGACACTATGGCATGGAAATAGATGATGTAAAGCATGCGTTCTTAAGCTTTATTGCGCCATGGGCCATTCTGATTGTCTACTGAAAGCTATGGACCCCTCTGATGGTCCAGTGAAGGCTATGGACCCCTCTGATTGTCCAGTGAAGGCTATGGACCCCTTTGATGGTCCAGTGAAGGCTATGGACCTCTTTGATTGTCCAGTGAAGGCTATGGATCCCTCTGATTGTCTAGTGAAGGCTATGGACCCATCTGATGGTCCACTGAAGGCTATGGACCCCTCTGATGGTCCACTGAAGGCTATGGACCCTTCTGATTGTCCAGTGAAGGCTATGGACCCCTCCGATGGTCCACTGAAGGCTATGCATCCCTCTGATTGTCCAGTGAAGGCTATGGACCCCTCTGATGGTCCAGTGAAGGCTATGGACCCCTTTGATTGTTCAGTGAATGCTATGGACCCCTCTGATGGTCCACTGAAGGCTATGGACCCCTCTGATTGTCCACTGAAGGCTATGGACCCCTCTGATGGTCCACTGAAGGCTATGGACCCCTCTGATTGTCCAGTGAAGGCTATGGACCCCTCTGATGGTCCAGTGAAGGCTATGGATCCCTCTGATTGTCCAGTGAAGGCTATGGACCCCTCTGATGGTCCAGTGAAGGCTATGGACCCCTCTGATGGTCCAGTGAAGGCTATGGATCCCTCTGATGGTCCACTGAAGGCTATAGACCCCTCTGATGGTCCAGTGAAGGCTATGGATCCCTCTGATTGTCCAGTGAAGGCTATGGACCCCTCTGATGGTCCAGTGAAGGCTATGGATCTCTCTGATGGTCCAGTGAAGGCTATGGATCCCTCTGATGGTCCACTGAAGGCTATAGACCCCTCTGATGGTCCAGTGAAGGCTATGGATCCCTCTGATTGTCCAGTGAAGGCTATGGACCCCTCTGATGGTCCACTGAAGGCTATGGACCCCTCTGATGGTCCAGTGAAGGCTATGGACCCCTTTGATTGTCCGGCAAATGCGACTGACCCATTTGATTGTCAGGTAACGAGTACCGACCCCTTTGATTATCCGGTGAAGGCTATGAACACCTTCTTAAAAAAAGAGACATAATTAAAACATGTGCATACAAATAATACGCTGTATTACAAGGACAAATTATTAAGATTATATATAGTCATTTTGAAATACAAAACATTATCAGTAAAAAATATAGAGAATATAAATATTTAAATGCAAATATGTAGGATACTTTCCAGAGCTAAGAATTTTGGTGAAAAATAAAATTAAAATTATTTTGGTAATGTGCACGGGCCACTTATTTATGGACTCCTAAAGAGTGCAAGGACCACAATTTACGAAACCCTGATGTAGACAATGACAAAAAATCGAGACCTATGGGGATACAAGATCACTCATTTCTCTATGTAAGGCATCTGACTTGACTTGTCCAGTGTATGAAAATCATTATTGTTTCACGCAGACACAAACTGAATTTCTAATGATGCGTTTAAAGTGCGTCGTCTGCTGATACATATCAGAAGGGTTACTGTTCTTTCTTAAATATTTGTATTTCTTCATTGATAATTGCTTTTTTTCTTCTTAAATTCTTATTATTTTTATTCGATGTCTTCTCTAATATCCTTTATTGTTTTCACACTTCCAACAGATCTACAATGAACGTTTTACTCAAGTCACTGCTGTTTTGCGCCATTTTAGGAATTAGCACGGCCTATTTGTGGGGAGGTAAGTCTCACATTTTGCGTTGATGTCTGTTTATGGCTTGTAGAAAATCTGCTGTTTAATGTTTGTTTAACTGTCTGCTCTTTTATTTTACATTTCTCTATTTGTTTTTACTATTCTTCTTTTACTCTTTTTGGTTTTTTTTTAATGATGACAACAACAACTCTGAAAACCTGACCAGTTTGTTGTACATTTCAAATAATTTGCAATGTGCAGCATTGTGTGTGTGACTCAGATATAAGACCTAGTGGTTGCTAATTGGATTTGTGAGCGTTTAAACCTTGTCTGTATGTCCTACTATTTTAAATGTGTTTGTGTACGTCACAGACTAACAAGTATAGAGCTTTATCTGTACTTTAGGGAGTATTCTATTATTTATCTCATAATAAAAATATCGTGTTCAAATTCTTTTATTCATCTGCGTTTTTCCTTTGAAATGCGTACAATCAAATATACGTACATATATATCTACATAAATATATAATAATCCTTATTCTCCATAACATACGTACATATATGAATTCATATATATATATACCGGTGTATTATTCTCGATAAAACATATTAACATGTTCTAGTATGATCTAATATGTACAACGTACATTGACATAAGTCCTGGAATTCGGAGCATGTCTCCTCTCTTTCTACTCCATGAAGCTAGGAACATTCAAGCGGACAATCTCGTTTTTCTAAATTCTTGCAGCGTTTTTAGACTTGGCATCGGATTACTAAATCCCTCTCAAGACCTCTACATTATTTTATTATGAATCTAGTGTAGCTTCTGTTTACACCCTTACTAATGCGACAATAAAAGTCACTCACTGAACTTTTGTTTTTGCTATATCTGGTCTCTGAGGTCACACCAACATAGTGCTATTATTCTATTTCTCAATTCCACATGTTTACTTCTCTATCTCGCCGTCTCACTACTTTGTATTGATACATGTTGATAAGACTACAGCTTCTATCGCTCACTTGAAATGATTTCTAACTTTGTTTGGCATATTGTTACTAAAATTGGACGAGTAGAATGTTAGATGTTTTATGTATGCACTTAGTTTGATATGCCAGAACTACCTTACGCGGTAGCTTACCCTGTCTCCAATGTTCCGGACTACACATGTTTCGACAAGTTTTCCACCGTTCGTCCAAAGTCTAAAAACTATGTAACTATTTTAATGAACTTTTTAATTGGAATTTTAATCTCGTAAATAAATTTTTCGCTGTCTTTTTCTTTCTGTCGCGCAATAGTGTATTTTTCGTACTTGGTCCGGGACCCAAAGATGCAGCAATAGAGAATGCAGTCAGCGACCCATAGCTTGACTGCTTGCATCAGGGTCAGCGAACCAGAGCTGACCAAGACCCTACTCCACCTCCACGTGGTGGTCCTGGAAACAGGCTGCATCACTGCAGTCTGGCTGAGAGAGTAGGGATCGCAGAGGGAAGAAAAACCAAGTCCCAAAAAATGCCGTGCTGAAGTCGGATGTGTCGACCGAAAGGTGCAGATATCACAGCTCCGGCGTAAACAGACACAACACAACCAACGTCCTTTTCAGGACGAACGAGGAAGAAGAAGAAGAAGTACTAGGTCCATGTATTCTCCAATGTTGTCGTATTTGATTCACATGCCTTTAATCATGGAAGCATGCGTAGATCCTAGCTATCGATGCGATCTATTTGATTTTACCCTGTTTTACCTGCTGCTCTAATGAATTTCTCTCAGTCACTCGTCATGTACCACAAACTGACACATTTACTTCTTGTACCACGACTACCACATTCTAATTTTTTTCACATCATCGCCAGTTTGTTTCGTCTTTCTGCTCGTTCCCACCCCTCCTCCTTGTTTTATCAGCAAAACTGTTCCTATCCAGGTATTTGTTTGATTTTATCCTGGCCTCAAAATTTATGCCAGTTTCTTCCACTACTAATGTTTTAAAACAAGGAGTGAACATACTTATGGTATAAATAATATCTCGCAATATGTACAGTAAATATATAATGCTTGCAAAAAAGGCAGAAGAATGTATTTCTAGTGTGTATATATATATATACTGAAGCACATTAAAAACGAACCACTATTATATATACTGACGCCGAGAAGCTGGAAAAAAAGGTGTGGGAATGGATTTTCCCCGTGTTTGTCATAAGGTAGAGAGCGAATGGCTGCTGGAATGGAAAGTGCATGATTCAACCCACGGGTTGGTGTACAGATTACATGAAAACAATGAAAGTTACACGTGCAACACGATTTCCAACAGCTATGACCCTGAAAATGTGTATGCGTTGTGGCAGTATACTCGGTATAAAAAGGCCGTTGAGACAAAACACCCAGTACATGTGCTTGAAATGCCACGACTATCTGAAAACGACCGCAAATCCAAGGTTTGGTTTTTTCTTGGCGAAACAAGTTCAGTTTCTCCAAGGCTACTTAATTCAAATCTTTTTTTATAACGCTTGATTCGTTACTGTTATTAGGATGCTGATTAGGTCACTTCAATTTTATCCAGGTAGGAAAATACTTAAGAGATCTAATGTTCACAGTGTACAGTAGCTTGGAATATTCGATCGTTACATCGAGTGTCAGGTAAATGAATTTGTTCAGGATAGATCCTCTTCACAACACAGTGGTTGTTATTCAGGTAATGTCACAAGTTTGATTATGTCAAATGTTTGATTTAGTCGCCACCACGGGCTGAACTGAAAATTGGATTTTGGAAAGAAATCTGGATCTATATGCCCAGTTACAATATTTATTCGCAATGTTCTTTGGGGCTGGTACTCTGTCTCCTACTGGGTGCAAACACGATGCCAGACAGGTTTTACCTTGAAGACCCAAGTATTAAGTACAAAAATGTTCTTTCGTATGGTTATTCTCAGATATACATGGAAGCCGCTGGTAGATTTTGGGTTTGACCCAATACTGTGTAAAGGAAGAGAAAAATACAAATACTTCCATAATCTAGTATACTCTATCCTTAACTCGCGTAAAATATTATATTTATCCACTTTGGTTATTTAACTTTAAATTATAAACTACAAGCTAAGAGCAAGTCTTATCGTTTAAAACTCCCGTGACATAAATTCTAGTCATTTAAAAAACGTTAATCATCATGAATTAGAAATAATTATAAATTTCGTCAATACTCCTGATGAACAGTGCTTTTACTAGTCGGTTAAATATTCTCTGACTGGTTACTATCAATTAATTAAATTTATTTATAGCTGGCATAGTTTAGCTAGTGAAATATAATTGATGATTTAAACACTTAGCTCACTCAAAACTACTAGTAAAGTATTTACCTTCACACAAACTTCTAAGCTTATCTCCTACGAAAACTAAGAGCTCTACTTAATTCAAGTGATTCTAGAATCGTAGCTAGATGTCTTCTGAATCTGTGAAGTACTGGTTAAATTGAGTTAAAAATGTTGGGATATATATATATATATATATATATATATATATATATATATATATATATATATATATATATATATATATATATATATATATATATATATATATATATATATATATATATATATATATATATATATATATATATATATAAAATATACGTACATATATATCTACATAAATATATATATCTCAATCCTTATTCTCCATAACATACGTATATATATATATATATATATATATATATATATATATATATATATATATATATATATATATATATATATATATATATATATATATATATATATATATATATATATATATATATATATATATATATATATATATATATATATATATATATATATTTATATTTATATTTATATTTATATTTATTTTATATTATTTTATATATTTATATATATATTATATATATATATATATATATATATATATATATATATATATATATATATATATATATATATATATATATATATATATATATATATATATATATATATATATATATATATATATATATATATATATATATATATATATGAAATCAAAGGGAATGTTACACTATACACCGAAAACCAGACTCTCTGCTAGATTAGCACCTAGGAGAAAATCTCTGCTTCAAATTTAGGGAAACACGCGCATCAAAGCCATTTATCACACCAGAACCTAAAACCAGAACCCATTCACTCGTTCTGATCTGGCATCGGGAATTCGCTAATCAGTGTGAGTTATTCGCGTCTCTGCTCGTATGGGCCATTCTAGCAAGCAATGCCTTTTGATATGGCGGTTCGCACCGTGTTTAATTAACCTACACGCGAACAGATTCAGGGGAAGATAATAGAAATTGTCTACCCTTAGGTTCCAATTTATTTCCCCTGATCACGGTCTAACGAAAAATACGTTAAAACTTAAAGCCACCTTCCTCTGTTGCGTCACTTTACAACGATTCTGGATCGCTGGAGTTCAAAGTAAAATGTAACCGGCTCACGTTAGCTAATCAGGGCTGCTGGTGAACATTAATCAAAGGAAATAGCGAACAGCAATAAAATGCGTGCTAAATTAGAAAAAGAAACAGATCTAGGAGGTTATAAAGTTAACATAAGTACGTAGGTGAAAGTCAGGTAAAAGAGATATGAAAATTATGAAATAGATATATGAAATCTATTATCATAATATGTCACACTACTGTTAAGTCATATTTCAGGAGTATGTATGATGATAGTGGTTTTGGTGAAGGGTCACTGAACTAATGTGGTAAACACTTGTTTAAGTGTAACTCAGCTACATGAGTTAATGTCTGACTTTATGTCAACATGGTGTGACTTGTGCGTGCGCTGGGAGAGAGCGTGCGAGTGAATACAAGTCTGGTGTGGCTGAGTGATTTCGGTGTTTACCAGTCGAGCGGTGAGCTCATATAGCATGACTGAGGGAGTCTGTGATTTGGAAGCCGAGCTGGAAGCTCGTATTGTGTGACTGTGGAGAACCACATATGTGATTATTCGAATATGTGAGGAGTTATTATATATATATATATTGTGTAGGTCCTACATAGTGTTTAGGCGAAGATTATTATACCGCCTGGAAGTGTTCCTGTTGGAACCACATTTATACTCTGTTCGCGGAGAACAGTATAGGGCGTTGGTGTTTCCGCCCCTGATGCTACTGGAAGTAAGGCGACGCGTTTCCCGCCTTGTAGCGTATTGAAATAATAGAGGCGTTGTGATTTCCCGCCTGGATGAAATAATAGAGGCGTTGTGATTTTCCGCCTGGATGAGATTCTGGAAGAATCTAGATGGCGATGCTTAATACCGCCAACCACTGATAGTAAGTGGAACACACCTGGATGGTGTTATGATTGTGCGAGGAAGGTATGCCGCACCGAGTACTTTATATGTAACTGTTAGTGTGTGTTCGTGCAGAGTCATTTCGTGAACACGTGAGTCAGAATGCTGCTACATGTACTTGATTTCCATGATGTATGTATCAGTCTAATAAATGTCTGGAACTGTACCAGCGGTGTTGGGTTAGTTCGTATGAGCCATTGTTGATCTTCATCTACATACAACCTATACCCACCATAATAATACTTGCTCCTAACAACCAGGGACGTCATCGTCAATAAACAGTTCTCTGACATAGTGAGTACTTGCAAAAAGAGTGTGTTGGAAACCGGGGCAGCTTTTATACAATCAACAGAATAGCCCAGTAACATCAGTGTTCAAAATAAGAAAGCATAGTGTAACATTAAGTTTAACAGAAAGTATTATATCTAACAGAAAGAGCATCGTATAAAACTAGCGCGCACGCAATATAACTGGCGCAGGCAACAACTACATAGACCCATTGAAGCTGACATGGAATGGGAGAAATGAAATCTCAATGTGTTCATGGTGCATTGACCATGTCGCAATAAGTTTGACTACATAGACCCATTGAAGCTGACATGGAATGGGAGAAATGAAATCCCAATGTGTTCATGGTGCATTGACCATGTCGCAATAAGTTTGACTACATAGACCCATTGAAGCTGACATGGAATGGGAGAAATGAAATCTCAATGTGTTCATGGTGCATTGACCATGTCGCAATAAGTTTGACTACATAGACCCATTGAAGCTGACATGGAATGGGAGAAATGAAATCTCAATGTGTTCATGGTGCATTGACCATGTCGCAATAAGTTTGACTACATAGACCCATTGAAGCTGACATGGAATGGGAGAAATGAAATGACCACAGCAGACGTAGTGCCATCATCAGGACATGCAGCAGGAAGGGCACAGCGTAAGTATTTCCCGTTCTGATTTGGCGGGTTACTTGCTCGTCAGTTTAGAATTGCCCAAACAGCAAAATCTGTGGGAGATAGATCAACAGCCTGGACTCATAGAGAGGTTACATTAAAAGGTGATTTAAAACCACGATTTGGTTTTTTTTAGCTGACCAAAACTGTCCTTCACAGATTTTTTTTTTTTCAAGCTGTGGAAATCACGCATTAAAAACCTCTTGGAGCTGAGTGAGTGGAATAGCGCGCAGAAGTGGAAAGGTTAATTTAAACATCCAACAAATTTTCTTTGCCTTTTGTCCTCGTAAGACGAATCAACTTTTTTTCGATTCTTTTTCACATCCATCCAACAAATGTACAACCGTTGTGCAGATCTTGAAGATGCGACATAATGAATAAATATATTTTTTCCCTTTAAAGTGTGTCGTCGTGAACAAAGAGCTGGTCTACAAATATCGATTTGAAACATTTGATTTATATAGAAATGCTATAGGACACACATTGATAAAGCCGGTTGATAGCATTACAAGGTAGTCCTTGTCCTAGAACCCGCACGACAAGAGAGGCAGAGATAGACCAAAAACACATGGAGAAGAGTGCTGGATACGGAATGGAAGATGATGAGGAAAACGTGGAAAGAACTTGATGTTGGCACGTGACAGGAAGACTTGGCATGTGTTTGTTTGTTTGTTTGTTTGTTTGTTTTTTTCGTACGCCCGCTAATACTCGAGGCGAAATCTCAGGTTATTATTTTATGTCTAACCTGACATTGATTTTACGTGAGTATCCCTTTATTTCTTGTACAGAGACAGGTGTCCCTCGCAATTCAGGCAAATACTCGCCGATTTCGGAGGTACCCATTGCAGCTGGGTCGGCTCAGGAGCCGCCAGTCCCTGGTCGACGACACTCCTTCAAATGTACTCGCCAGGTCTCGAGTTAATCCAGTCCAAATCCCGGTCGACGAAAAATCCTCAAATGCCGTCGCCCGGGTTTGATCCTGTATCACCCGGTCGCCAGAGCGGTGTTGTAACCACTACGCTAGCGCGGCTCCCTGTGTGTTTGTTGAAAGCCTATGCTCCTGGGGAGCTAAAGGGTGTTGATTGATGTCATAACTGAATGTGTTTTATTAAAATCAGAAACAAGGTGATAGCATTACGCAGCAGCTTTGTTCTGGGATTCACAGAGTAAGAAAAATTGAGGGAGGCTTAAAAACGTGTTTGGCCATGTCTGCAGAATGGGAGAAGATCAGCTACCACGACAAGCATGGGAAACAAAGAGCCAGGGATCCAGACCTCCAGGACGACCCAGAGTCCGCTGGGAGGACAACATTAGACAATCTTTGAAGGACCGAGGACTAGAATGGAACCAGGCCAGGAAGAAGACAGCTGATAGAATGGTCTGGCGCTCTCTCTTCCAAACCTCTACACCTCACGGTAGAAGGGGAACGACTAAGTAAGTAAGTTAAAAACGCAGGCATGAGGGAGTTGGAGACAGACATAAAGGAGATAAGAAGACACAGAAAGACACTGATCGGATGGCACAGGCCAGGGAGGCTAGGTGTGAATTTGATGAAGGCCTATGTATCCGCATGCAGCTTATAGGAATAATCACCGTTGAAGATATATATATATATATATAAATAAAAATATATAAATAAATAAATAAATAAATATACTATATATATATATATATATATATATTTATATATATATATATATATATATTATATATATATATATATATATATAATATATTATATATTATATATATATATATATATATATATATATATATATATATATATATATATATATATATATAATATATATATAATATATATATAATATATATATATATATATATATATATATATATATATATATTCTCCTTCTTTGATCCTTAGCCGCCGACCGTCAAAGCAGTCAGTGGCCATCACGCCTAGTGGCGTCTTGTAGGGCAACAACAAAATGATTCCACTTTGCTCGGTCGGTGGCCATCCTTCGTACAGTGCCCCAACTCTGGTTCATTCTTTGCATCTCAGCCTCCACAGTCCTCCGCCAGGTTGATTTTGGTCGGCCTCTCTTTTGTTTTCCTTCAGCGGTCCAAAGCATAGCTGTTCTTGTGATGGCATCGGGGTCTCTTCTGAGGACATGACCAACCCAGCTCCAGCGTCTGCCAGCTATGATGGTGTGCATGTCCTGTTGCTTGCTACGAGTAAGCAGATCTTGGTTGGTGATGATATTCGGCCAAAAGATTCGGTGAATTTTTCTTAGGCATGTTGTGTGAAAAGAGGACAATTTCGACATTTCCTTCTCTGTAACTCTCCAGCATTCTGCACCATAGAGTAGCACAGAAAGCACACAGCTCTGATATAATCTTAATTTTGTGCTTGTGCTGTATTGGGCGGACTTCCAGATGTTGTTTAGGCTAAAGAAGGCATATATATATATATATATATATATATATATATATATATATATATATATATATATATATATATAGATATATATATATATATATATATATATATATATATATATATATATATATATATATAATTAGTACTTGAAATTGGTTGTCCTAAGTGGAGTGGCTCAGCGATTCTTTGAAAGGTCATGTGCATGTGTGTCTGTGTGTATGTTACAAAACCAGAATACACACACAAGATACATATGTATGCCAATATCGGTTTAATACTGATTAGAAGTATCGAATATCAATATGCTAGAGTTAGCCATTGACCGGGCTCTGGTATCTAAGGACAACCCTCCAGTTAATGTCGAGCAGGGGCTTAATCCCAAGAGATATTTTGGACGTTGGCAGACAAAAGATCCCAGCCATTTGGAATTCTCATCGTCTGTTTAAGTCGTTATGGCCGTAGTCACTTTACGGGGAATCAATTACGCTGCTTTTCGTAATTCTTATCATCCACTATTATCGTAATTTATGGAAAGCCAAATTACCTTTTGCTTTGGGAAAATCCGCGAACTTAATCCTCTGTGATTTATTTTTACATTTGAGAATGTCTTTTTTTGTTTTGTTTGCAGTTGTATCGCTTGATTTGTAATCTTTGATCACGGAATTAAGATATTGACCTACTCTGACAGAAACTGTCTTTAGTCGTCTGTCCCTCTGTGAATGTTGTGCAAAATTATGTAATAACTCCATATTGTGAACCTGGTTTCAGTTTTAATGTCACTCAGACTATCACAGATTCTGTTTGACCCACATTAGTTTATGAACGCAGAAAGTGACAAAATGTAATAGTATTGTAAACCTAATGTAATCAGTCGGTGCAGATCGTAATGTCTTTTTAGAAGTAATCGATTAGTAACACTAAAAGACTGAGTAGGTAAAAAAAAAGATAGTAGGTATTGCCTTAGAGCGTAAAGTGTTGCAGATTTCACTTAGATTAGGTCCCAGCGTTATGAGGTTGGGTGACAAATTACCTTCCTCGCTGCCTCTACCTTTCCTAACTAAAGAAGTGGCTCGGGTAACCATTTTTATATCTTGGTAGACAATTAATTAACTTTACTTCAGCTACCCAGGGAGCATAGGCCTTCAACAAACTTAATCTAAATCCTCCTGTTCCGTGAAATCACCGATGGTCTTTCTATCTCTTCCTCGTCCCTGTTATATCTGTCTCAGTTCTCATCTCCATGTGTTTTTCGGTCTCGCGCCATATTTCATCCTTTGGATTATAGAACAACGACTGCCTTGTAATGCTATCAAAAGATTCCCTCATTACATCTCCATTGCTAGCGTTTTCTTGTCATGTTGTGTTTGACATGTTCTTGTCCTAGCACCACAAGGAGCATGTCTTAATAATGACCATTGACAATATGATGCCTATGATTTATGGGCTTGAACTGGGGAGTCCTCAGTGGAGTGGCTCAGTGTAAAGGTCAAAGGGGAGTGATACGTACTATACTGATTATACAGTGTGAATTCAGGGTTGTCGCACTTGTCTGCTTGTTTAATTGTGAGTTGTTTAAAACATTTATATGTTAAAAAAAGAAAACAGAGTGTACAGAAAGCGTGTGAGCGCTGGTCATTTAGTTATTCTGTACTGGTTTCGGCCGGCTGTGAATAGCTCACGGCTAGTCCGTGAACAGCCGGGTCCGGTGACTGTTTTTGTGCGGGAGATGTGTTATCCCGTGGCAGTCTAAGTTTGGGCGGGTGACTGGAGAGTCAGCCCTGTATCTTGTGTGTGTTCCCAGGGTAGTGTTCGGGAATAATAGTTGGCCATTTTTCGAGGTGTACTAGTACTTGCCTATTTAGGTGTGTTTATCTGCAGATAAAATGTGATAAATCTGCAGATAAGATGTGATAAGGGAAGATAAGAGAAGATAAGGTGTACTTTATGTTAAGGACATGTTCTGAGGCCTTGGTGTATACAGGCCGATGTTTTTGGATCATATTTACCTCCCTGATAGATTTCTATTGTGCAGGAACGGCGCTAGGAGATAGTAAGGTCATTGTTCCTTATGGAGGGAGAGTTTTCTAGAGATTATAAGGCCAGGAGTTGTTGTGTAGGCCAGATTACTTATAGACTACAGAGAGGACAGTCTTTTGAGTATATATAGATTTAAGGATCCATGAACAGATATCAGAGTTATTGAAGAGATTATAAGGCCAGGTTTTGTGCAGGCCAGATTACTTATAGACTACAGAGCGGACAGTCTTTTGAGTATATATAGATTTAAGGATCCATGAACAGATATCAGAGTTATTGAAGAGATTATAAGGCCAGGAGTTGTGTAGGCCAGATTACTTATAGACTATAGAGAGGACAGTCTTTTGAGTATATATATAGATCTAAGCCTGGGTGGCGTTTTGTAATTGTAGTGTTAGCAGTTGTTCTGGTGGAACATTAGAACTGCGAATATATATAGATCTAAGCCTGGGTGGCGTTTTGTAATTGCAGTGTTAGCAGTCGTTCTGGTGGAACATTAGAACTGCGAATATATATAGATCTAAGCCTGGGTGGCGTTTTGTAACTGCAGTGTTAGCAGTTGTTCTGGTGGAACATTAGAACTGCGAATATATATAGATCTAAGCCTGGGTGGCGTTTTGTAATTGCAGTGTTAGCAGTTGTTCTGGTGGATTTACTGATGTAACATTAGAACTGCGATGTAAACAGGGTTTACATAATACTGAACAGCTGTAACATTCTGCGCAATTGATTATTATTGATTTTTGTGTATCCTGTTGTACCTGTGTAGTGTATCGTACCGGATTGATGTTGCTGTGTGAATAAATCATGTGCTGTCAATTGGAAATGAACCCCAGTCTGATTCGTTGATCTATGCTTGACAGTACAGGGTGAGTGACTGTACCCTTCATACCACTCACTACAGACTTTATACACAGGGACAATACAGAGCTAACCTATTTATCATCTGCTCTGTGTGGGCGCATGTACTACGGCAGTCTAATCACTTAGACATAGAGATACTTTACCTAATATACATCAACAGAACTTTATCAATTAGACCCTGAGATATAAAGTATCAACATTGTATATACCCCAACAAATCGATATTTAACATTTATATTGACTTCTTATCAGTGGTGGCCACTTAACCACATAATATCAATAACACTAACAGTACCACTGGAATCACACTATATATATATTATCAAGTATGGGGATCGAAACCCACGACATGATCAGACGATTGGAAAGTATCAACACATCAAGAGTATTATACCCTTATTTCTACCAACAAATCGAAAGTATTTAGAACTTTATATTGACTTCTTATCAGTGGTGGCCACTTAACCACATAATATCAATAACACTAACAGTACCACTGGAAGCAAACGTAATTTATCAGTGGTGGTTTTCAGTAGAGTTGGAATTTGAAACCCGCAAAATTCGCGTTGAAAGAAGTCTCATCATTTCACGTGGTAATATTGTCTATACCAGACCTTGACCTGTTTATTAGTGTGCCCTGTGTGTGGCGTGAAGTACTAAGAAGTTCTCCCATTGGCCACGGTAGCTGTGGGCGGAGCTTCGATTTAGAACCCAGTTTAGATTTACCTGTGTTGGTCGCCCTATCAAGTGTGCTTATTTACAGCCTAAATGAGTCGGCAGTAAAACATTTCAAGTCCTATTGACACCTGCATTGCTTACAGACAGTTTGGTGTCGCTGGTAACCTTTGATCGGTGACACGGTGATGTGTCTAATGTTTACATGCTTCCTATAACATACATGCAGCATTCAAGTTTCAGCATTCAAGTACCAGAAGTGACAGTTAACGACGAGTTCAGTAGCGGTTCCTGTAACTTTCAACAAGGGAGTGTGCTTATGGTGTATTGTCTGATGCTCATCAGTAGTAACAGAGAAAGAACGGAACGGTTTTCTACTTACAAGATAAGTGATTTTTGTGTGAAAACTGTGTCTCTGTATGATGTTGTCAAGCCTTCCAATATTATTATTTATGCTACTGAGTGTTTCATATTGATAGCGTATTGTATTAGATTTAAGGCATAATTGATTGTTGCTCATGTGACATAATATTGACTTACTTTATCTTGATTCAAAAGTTTATACCACATATTGACATAAACTTGTAATAATTATAATCACTCAGTGATTGAATTAACATGGAGTGTGATATTGATACAGACGATATGACGCCAGTGTTGAATTTTTTATATAAAGAAGCTAAATATTATGATAGATTACGAGGCCCAGCACTTCAGAAATACGTTCTGGATGGTTTTTTGTTTAATGTGGTAGAAGCCTTGTCGGTTTTTGCTAACGATGACTCTTCGTCAGGTCCACAAGTTACCTTGGCTAGAGATTTGGCGGATGTGTTAGAATATCTGCGTTCATTTGTGTACAATTATACTGAGGCTAGACACAATTTTGTGTATGAGGTTTTACACAACATAATCCGCAATGACATGCAGGATGATCAGAAAAAGGAATTAGAAGAGAAGGAGCGAATAAAAGTAATCAAACAGAGTGCGCTTCAGGAAAGAGAGATTTTCTTGCAGGATATAGCTGAGAAGAGAAAACTACAAGAAACAGTGGCTAAACTCACAAGTGATTTGCATAAATCAAACTTGGAGCTTTCTAGTGTGAAAGCAGCATTAGAATCTGCGTGCAGTAGAGTAAAAGACTTGGAGACACAGATTGAACATAATCAAGGCGAGATTAGTAATCTCACTCGAGAGATTAAAGAAAAGGAAGAGATTAGTGAGAAATTAAAAGTTCATGCCAAGAAATATGAAAAGTTATGTAATGAAACACTTACTGACTTATTGAGTGACAATGTGATTGTTAGTCACCGACTTAAAGAAAAGAATAATGTATCTCCCGAGGAGATTAATGAGTTGAATCAACAAGTTGCTAAAGTTGATGGACTTCAAGCTCAGGCAGCCCTACTTCAGCCACAGATAGAAGAGGTGCAAAAGAAGAGATTAATAAAATTGGAACCACAGAGGAGAACAAATAAGGAAAATGATGATAAACAGAGGTTAGAAGAGTTAACGGTGCAGAGAAAGAAAATGGTTAGGATTGAGAAGTTACTTACAGAAGAAAGATGTAAAGTTATGACATGTAATAACTTAAATAAGAAACTAAACCAAGAGATTACGGAGTTGAGTAGAAGAATGAATGGTTTAGTGGATGTGATTTTGGGCATCAAAGATTTGTCTACTGTTAAGATTGACAATAATAGACAGAAGGTTGTTAATAAACAAGCAAAGAGCCCGCCCTTTACACTCTTTGCGAATTTGAAAATGGAACATGATGGACTTAAATCTCGGCGTGGCAGATATAATTTCCCACGTACGGAAGACGCTACGTTGAATATTAATGGCTATTGGCGTCAGACCAGCAAAGATACTTCATGTGTAATATCTAATTCTGGTAATAAATATAACAAACATCATGTTGGTAACCATAAGGATTGGACCAGTTCCACTGCTTGTCATACACAATATAGGCAGTGTGATACAGCAGATAAGCATGTTAACACAGAAAGGAATAACAACAGTTCTGGTAAAAGAGATAACCATAATGTTAGACAGTACCAAGGAAGCCCATTAAATGGTAGTTTTTCCAGACAGTCTAACAAAATCTCAGAAAGATTGATTCTGAAGAGAGTTGGAGAAATTTATGGTAGGAGTAGTTACATTAAAGATTACAAAACTGATAATAATTGTTCTAGGAGTCAACAAGATTCATTTACCAGATATTTCTATCCTAGGGTGAGAAGTTAAGCATAATAATGCTAACTGCAGTTTCTAGGCAGAACAAAATGGGAATAATAAGGGGCGAATTTGTAATAGAGATAATAACTCTCAAAATTAGTACTTCACATAACCAAGTCATTGGTGGTAAATAAAGTAACAGTAACTATTGATGTCCCAAGTACTACTACTGTTATGTTTTTGGATTACGAGAGGAGAATCTGGTTGTTGTGTATGTCACTTTATTTCAGGTTGACCCAAACTTCCTGGGTTGTATATTATGTGTGAAGGAAGAGTTGGTGACATCATATGAAGACCAGAGGTTTTCAAAACCACGGGTATAGGTAATTGTGCGTTTAACCTATCCGTTTTTCATGATAATCTTACAGTTGATTAAAATGAAGATTTTCATTTGTATTTTTCGCTAACCAGTAGCTAGCAGCTGTGCGATAAGGTCAGCGTGCCTGTTTTTTCCTTTTACCTGTGACAGAAATGTTTTGTTAACTTTTTTTTTTTTTTTTTTTTTTTTGTTATTTTTTTTTTTTTTACGAACCGTGTGTGCAGTTCAAGCGTAAAACCAGCCAGTTTGTTGATCTTGTATTATTTGATGTCATCCCGTGCGGCTTACAGAATACTACACCGGAGTAGTGACCTATTTATTTTTTCTTTAGAAATTGATTCAAGATTACTACAATGTTTCTTATACTTGATTTTTTTTTTAAGGATAATGTATTATTGTATAGTATAATATGATTGTATTGTATAATGTTTCATTGGATATTGTGTATGTCCATATTTATGCATTATTTGCACTCTATCTTGTTAATTACATAATTGTATTGTTGATAAATATTGTACGTATTGTCATTGTACTAAATTATAACATATAGAATTGTCAGAGAGAGCAGATACTATTGTTTGTTAGAAGAATTTAGTAGTCTGACTTAAACACTTTTTCATGAGAAATAATGTTATGTTTATATGTGCAATTTGGTATAATGTTAATAGTATGGTCTTTATAGGTGTTCATTTGTGTTTATTTAGAGATGAGAATATTTTTTTTTATGTCTCATATTTTGTTAAAGCTCGTTTCACTTTTGATTTGTTAATTAGTGGTTGAAACTTGTAAAAATTTAAAATACTACTTTTATTTAACTTAGCTTTAAGAAACTTTTTTGTATTGTAATTTTGGAAAATTTATTTGTTTTTCATTGTGAAAGTATTGTATTTTTTATGTGTCCAGTGCTTAATATATTGATATGTCCATATTTAAAAAAAAAAAACTGAGAAAAAATGATAATAATTTTTTTTTTTCTTTTGAGATTGTGATATTTGGTGTTTTTACACTAAATCACACTTTTTTTGTGTGTGGATGCCTGTGATTATTCATTTTAGTTATGAATAAGTGTTGTAATTTGGTTAAATTATTTTTTGATGCATTATGTAGTTTATATCCTTCGTTCGTGTTTAGTATAGATATATACTTTGTCTTTTTGTTATACGATTTTCTGTCGATCGATTGTATTTTGTTTTACAATACATTGTTTGTTTAGATAGTTATTAGAATGTAGTATTACAACTTATTTCCTAATACATTCATTTTCTTGAAGTTTCTTGTCTTTCTTTTCGGATGATTCTTCATTTCATTTCATTTCTTTTGAAGCAGGTTTAGTATACTTTCGTTATTGCTTCTTATGTTTCATCTTAGGTGTCACTTAATTCTATTTGCATATCGTTTACTTCTTACACTTCGTATACTTCCTTTCTTAGGATAGTTATGTTGATTATATGGTTTGGTATGAGGTAGCTATTTATGTCGGTTCTACCTAGTTTAATGTAAGGAATTGATTTACTTGATTGTTGCTATTAAGTATTATTGATCTTTGTTACTATATTGATTTCATTGCTGATTTTTGATGTTGATCATGCTTCTTTTGCTTGATCTTGTCTGTACTTTCTAGGTATTGTATACTACTTCGTCTACAGTAATCATACTTAACTTTGTTTGAAACTTAATTGGTTGGTGTACTTAGCAGATTATTATGGGTAATTTGTTTATTGTACACTTGCTTTTTTATTTTTGGCGATGTATTATTTTGACCTTTTTTATAATATTATTGTGTGTTAGCATATATTTAGAGCTTAGCTGGACCCCTTCATTTGTCGGTGATGTAGTTTTTTAACAAGATAAAGTTATTGTTCTTGATAAATAATTTTTTTCTCCGGACCGGGTGGTAACTGTAAAGGTCAAAGGGGAGTGATACGTACTATACTGATTATACAGTGTGAATTCAGGGTTGTCGCACTTGTCTGCTTGTTTAATTGTGAGTTGTTTAAAACATTTATATGTTAAAAAAAGAAAACAGAGTGTACAGAAAGCGTGTGAGCGCTGGTCATTTAGTTATTCTGTACCTGGTTTCGGCCGGCTGTGAATAGTCACGGTCGTCCGTGGAACAGACGGGTGGTGACTGTTTTTGTTTGCGGGGA
>JAMPIV010005289.1:0-43633 GCA_024509875.1 Oreohelix idahoensis | reverse complement strand
ACAACCCCCCAAAAAAAAAAAAAAAAAACAAACACCCAATCCCCACCCTAACACATGCCCATCAAATTACCCAATCACTCCACAAAAAACTCCCAACAAAACCCATACACATTATCACAAAATACCAAAAACATACTCCTTCTACCAATCATTACTTCTAACTCCCAAAATAAAACCATATAAATTCACAAATTAACTATAAAAATTCTATAATATACCTAATAACTATTACTAAACTAGAAAAACATCTATTCACCTTTTTACAACCACATTACTCTCTTACCATTTTTACTATATATAAAATACTAAATACCCTTGACACTTTCAAACCAGATATTTGTTTAAAATATAATCTACTTAACATCATCTAAAACGATCATCAATATCAACATAAATATTCACCCCTTACCATAAAATAGTTGTATAACCCAACCCAATTATCATCTATCACAATCAAACTACTAATTAAAATAACGATGTTCAAATTAAAATTATTACCTCCTTAAAAGAAATCAATAGTCCAAATTAATGGAGTTGTATGAGTCCTAACAAGTACTGTAAAGTTATATTTCAGGTTGGAGTTATATGAGTCCTAACAAGGACTGTTAGGTTATTATTCAGGTGGGTTATCTACAGCACTTTTAGAAGACTAAGAATTGAGAGCACGTAAATAGAATGTATTTGACTAATTATGTAACAACTCTTTAATCACAATATTTGTTGTTGTTGTAAATTCACGGTTTTCTTTAAAATAATTGTTTGATATACACTTATATATAAATATACTTCAATAAAGATATAGATATACATGAATATATACTCCAAGATTGTCTGAGTTTCTTCCTCGCGAGAACGCTACAAAAAGCTGAGCATGAGCAAAGACAGTTACTGATAGTATACACCTAAATGACCAAATAATTGCGCCTGTGCTTTGTTAATTGTCACTGCAACAGCTAAAGCACGTCAGAATGACGACGTCTCAAGATGATAAGAAATGTGGTATCGCTTGACTCTAAATTGATGCGTGAAATGAAAACTCGTTCACTGTGGCCGTGTATGTTTATACGGCACTAGTAGTTATATTGATTTTATTTAGTCAGAGTTAATCCTTCATATGTTGTGGTGGTTCAAGTGCAAACTGGCCTTCCGCCAGAGATGGTGATACTTGACCTTTTGTTATTTTTTTTTTCAACCCAGGAATGTTCTTCCCTTTAAGTTTGGTGATAAGCGAAACAGTTTCAGCACAACAACGTATATCCAAAAGAAATTACTGTAAAGTTCCACAAACAGCAATGTAGAAAAATGCAATTGGAATTTATTGATGTCATTAGACAAACACTGTAAATTTCACAATGATGATTGGTTATCCAAGATGAAGAAAATTTGTAATCCAACTGAATAATATATGTATATCCAAATAGAATAATATATGTATATCCAAATAGAATAATATACTGATTTGTCTACTCAAAAACTTGTCTTGGTATCCTCAAAGACGAAGTTCACCTAACGCTATCTGTAAAAATCCTCTAGTCTAAAGTTATGGTTTCATTAGAATCATAAATCCTGAAATTTCTGCCTATCGCCCACAACTCTTCTATTTATACTATTTCTTCTTTTTTCCCGCCTTTTTTTCCCACGACCCGTCCTTTTTTCACACAGTACAATAATCTGCATTTGCACTCCTTTCCTCAGCTTTTCGACCTTTTTGCACACGACATTCTGTTATTTCGACTTTTTTTTCACATGCGTGATCTTTTCCAACTTAACAATTGGATAAAAAAAACCAGATCAGATAAACATTTATTTCCCACTTTCGCGCTTATAAAACCCATTCATTATTATCTGGGACTGACCTACGTTTGCCCTGTCAGAGCAGTAACTGCCAACTGAACTTTGAATGAATACTGCGTTTTGTGTAAAAACGTCTTGTTTGCTTTTAAGGTCTGTCATTCTTACATGTAGCATATTATAGCACATATAAATGCTTAGCGTGGAAGTAGGAGGAATAATGCTAGCGTGAAAGGCCAAGCGATCACATTCACCTTAATTACTGCTTGTGGTAATTTTAATATTTTTTTATATTTAATTCAGTTCTCTGCTTTTAGTTTTAACAGACAAGTATGTAAAAATTGATGGGCAGACAATTAGTGGAATAGCAGACGACCTAACCAACTCAAAAAAAAAACGACAACAAAACATTAAACTATATTTCAATCGTAATAGACGAAAGTAGTTATATTTTTGATGTGGCATTGATTTTTTATAGTTTTTAATGAACGTTATTGACAACGGAACTATTACCGAAGATCTGGTACGCGTTTGGAACTACTAGATGGCGAAATATTTATTAACCTTACCTAACGTAAGATCTACCACTTTGAAATGATAGAAAACATTCCTGGTATTGAGAGAAAGAACAGCCAAAATGAAACAGAAAGGCGAGTCCTATCCACAAAATATATAGAGTGACATTACCCAAGCAACACCTGGATCCATGCATACACAGATGAATCAGCAACTAATGCAACAGAAGATGGGGGTGGAGGAGTCTTCCTGAGCTTAAGCAATGGCACACAAAAAAGATGACAGTCGCAACAGGGAAATTTTCAAGTAACTTCAGAGCAGAGGCAGAAGCCTTAGAAACTGAAGCAGAAATCCTAATGACAGAAGAAAGCTCAGAGAGACAAGTAGTTATCTTCTCAGATGCACTGTCAGTGATTACAACGCTGAAAAGTCAAAGTAATGCTGAACTGGATGACCTAAGAGTAACACTTCACAGACTATGTCAGCAATACAAAAGAGTCGTGATACAGTGGATCCCTTCTCACCGCAACATCCCTGGAAATGAAGAGGCTGACAGATTGGCAAAGGAAGGGGGAAAGCTTCCTCAACTTGACACAAATATAACTTATGAGGAGGCCAAGAGTTCGATCATGCGCAGGTACAGGCACAAGTGGGAAGAAGAACATCCAGGCCACACAAAAAATGATCCGTATTACCAGCTCAGCAGAAGTGAACAAGTGGTAATCTTCAGACTTCGCACAGGTCATAACAGATTGAGATAACATCTATTCAACATACTAAAGATAGGAACTGCTGATGAGTGTAACTGTGGTACCGATAAAATGACTGCCGAACATCTGTTTCAAAGATGCCCACCACATGAGGAACAGAAAGAGCATATGGCCATCACCAGTACCATTCCTGGAGAAAATCTACGGAGATATCAACAGCCTCAGGCTGACCACTGCTTTCTTTGAACTTATTCAAGTTGACATCTGATGGTGAACGAAGAAGAAGAAGATCTACTACTTCGTGATATTAAAACTTAACATGCTGGTTCATTTTTAGAACGCCGCATTCATTATTAATGTGTGGGTTTTCTTTTAAGCGTGATGAAAACTTACAATAACTTACAGCTGGGTTTTATTGACCTCATTGATAGGCCGTTTCAATCAATCAATTAAACAAACAATCAATAAAAATCCTTTGCATCCCGGAGGGGATAACTAGTATTCCAACACGTTATCCTATGAGTTCACCTCCTTGTTTATCACGGGGACAGGTGGGTGTCATGTCGTAGAATACTCTTTAGCCACCTTTCCATGTCAGGGTTTTTCTTGTATAAAACATCACCGACATGAGGTTGTGCCCTCACACAGGACGATAAAAAATAGGATAATGTTACAGTTAAAATGAAAACTCTTGTAAACTAGTATGGCTGTGTAAGACACGTGATCTATAAACATTTGTAGAACATACTATAAGCCACAGATTATTCGTTGATGTGACTTTCTAACAGTATAAAGAAGACAAAATTTAGCATATTTTACTGCTGGCTGTGAAAGGTTCTCCAAGTTTTTAGAAAGATTCTCCACGGGTTAGTGACAATATATAATTATTTGCAGGATATAAAAAGATAACGATTGTTATTAAATTTTAAGAAGTACAATATTATGGGTTCGTGGTAACATTGACAGACAAACGAGATCATAAATTGTATTATAAGAAAATATAAATACGCACAACAAAAAGGAAACAGAATGCAAACTATATTGTATTTGCATCGTTCTTCCAAGAAAGCACATCCCAGTTAACTCTGCTTTTGCATATTTACTACCTATGCTCACTTGTAAAAGATTGCTGAATCAATGTAGCTGTGGACAGTCGTTTTTCTAGCTTTCACGGATAATTCTTTACTGTACAGTATGTTTCTCATTTTCATGATTACAGATTTGGCCAAGGCCGTAGCTACATAAACCACTGTTGCATTAGTGTGGTGAAGTGGGATGTTATAAATATTTATAGGGGACTTAGTGTACTGACTGAGATCAGCTGTGAAGGTATATATATCTAATAAGAGTAGTGTATTATATATAACCTTACTTGCTGCCACATATGTATACCTCAGTCAGAATTATTCTGGAATAGTGTGATGACTACGTTATATGTCTAGGGTATGTGTATGATGAAGTGTAAGTCAAAACAACAACAGACAGATAAACAATTTAATTTATTCCACTACACTTGACAACACTGTGACACTCACATACATAAAACACTCTACAAGGATATCTTAAAGGAGTCACTGATAACTTTTCAAATAACAATATGTATTCATTGCTGTCATGAATGAATATGTGTCCTGATTCAAATACAAAGGGAACCAGGAATCACAATCAATTTTAATTACAAGTTATATGTACAGAATTTATCAATATGAATATTGTAGTGACATATATTATTAAAAGTATCCTATGTGTGTCAGTTGTGTAGTAGTAATATGAGGTAATACTGGTTTTGTTTTGTTCAAGCTCTGTTGGTATTTGTCATCATGACTTCAATAGTTTGTCTTTATTGGAACTAGTATTGGAGATGTTCTCAGGTCCTGATATTAAAACAATTAAATTCCCCTCTTAATGTTATTTTTACAATGTCATTTTAAGATGGGGGTACATAATGTTGAGCTCAGCTGGCCACATCAGCTTATCTTGCGTGATGGCGGCAGGAAAAGACTCCTCTGCTCGATTTCTCCCCTGGGCTCTGGAGACACCTCACTGATAGCTAAATGGACCAAGGAGTATGCTGTCCGACTCTGGATTCAGCAAAGCTCTGACCAGGTGCTGCTCAATACCTGTAAGACCACGGTCCCTGAAAACAAGAAGGATGTACCTTCTACTTCATAACTAATTGATACTCTAGTTCTACACTGAGCACAATACATCACAAACATTGAGTTCAGAGCGTTAGGCCAACTGTCAGCTTCATCTGAAATACTTTATACCAGTATTTCCCTCCCTAATGGTTACTACGCCTCTGCAATTCCAGCATTATTTCTGTCTAATCAATAATCTAGGTGTCAGTGTACTGTTTGGCCATTCCATGCAGTTTACTTTCCTCCGACACCTTCTGTTCAGGCTGGAGCATTATAGGCTTTACATCATGTTTGCTACTGAACTACACATATATACAGGCATAAATTAACAATTCACATTCAATTTTCATTAAAAGATACTGAATGTTTCAAGCTTACCACAATTCATGGAAATAAACACAGATACGTTGACTAGCAATGAATTCTGGCACAAATACTGGCACAAATTCCCATCTGCTTATGTTCCAGGCTTTTATTTAGCAAAAATATGAGCTGGCTTCAACGCACTGTTGCTTTATCAAGCTTATTTGAACTAGTGGTCTCGAACTAACGCTCCTAAGTGATTATATCAGCGAGTCTGGCCTATGGAGCCACGTTTCGACAAGTGTTTGAAAAAATTTTACCTTCCTACGTCTCCCCTAACAACCAGGATAGCATTTATAGTCCGACTAATCGTGTTTAGCCTTACATATCATTCCAGCCAATCAGTTCAAATGTAACTTGTGGCCCATTTCCCGTACAATGGTGGTTTAAAAAATCTACCACTGAGCGATTCTGATTTTGGTTGTTGTCTGACAGCACCATCATTTTATTTTGGCTATAACTTGTTAATTCCTAGACTATTTGCGTAACGTTTTACATATTCTTTGTCAGCAAGCCCTAAGGACCCCAAATATACAAATTTAAAAGAGCTAAGTGGCTGCGTTCAAAATATGCAATTTCTTCTACCTCCTGTTTCGAAGATGTGCTGTCTGGGTACTGTAATGTTTTCAAACGTAAACCCATCTAATGTTATCTTTTCTAATAAGCGTTTTTCAGGATTTTAAAACCTAACTCTGGGAAGGTTAGTGTTTTTATCACTGTCCGTCCGAAAAAGTTAGTGCATGTGGCCTTACACGCGTGATAGTAGTAATTGTGTATCGCGTTACGCTTGTTGGGGTGGCATTAATAGCGAGACGCGTGTTTAATTTTGCATGCGTTCCTGATTTTCATTCGCCCCTCTCTCTTTCTATTTGAGTCCATCTGTTCGTTCGTTTTGGTAACGTAATATAATTAATGTTAGGATTAATTTAGGTCATTACGCAGTGTGCCTCTCAATGTTTTTCTTAGAAATGCAATACCCGTTTTAATGTGTTGTGGAAACGCTTGTATTTATGCAGTGGCTTATATTTAACGTGGACACGTTACAATTTGCAGACGAAGCATAAAACAAAGGGGATTTCGAGTACTGCCATTGTGACAGCACTGTTCTTTACCATTCTTCTTCCTTTTATTAAATTTTATTTGTTAGGCTTTATATTTACCTGATAATTTATATATGTGGATTAGAATATTTCACGACAATTAGCACATGGATGATGTGGCACAGGCTTCCTGTAAGTGGGTCAGATGCAGCGGTGGCTACATATTCTATAGGAAGCGAAGGCGGATGATGAATATGATGTCGTGCATGGGGTTAGATACCTCGTTATGTAAAACAAATAGATACTGAAGCCACTGCTGCAAAAATACGTGATTGTTTTGGTGCAGACTTCCTGCGAGAGGACCATCAACAGTTGTGACTCCATACTCCATAAGAAGCCCAAAGAAAATAGTGATGATTATAGCAAACAAAAACTGCTGCTAATTTATCTCCCGACATGAGTTTACAACTTACAGAACTCACCTACAACGATACTGCAATACTACAAAGTTACTATTATTAGTGTAGCTGACCTCTTTGTACGGTTAACTGCGAACATATTTTCAAAATTATTTGGTACCAACAGAATACACTAGACTTCTGCATGACCACAAGATAGCATAGTGTAATTTCACCTAAAAATATGGCCTCTCAGTTCTGATTTGATCATTTTAAATTATTACAAGTTCATCACGGGTAACCTTTGTCTCGTATCTTGTTTATCATTGCTTATTCCCTCTGTATGATTTCCTATATATATATATATATATATATATATATATATATATATATATATATATATATATATATATATATATACAATCATACATACATACAATCAAGTTTTAAGTACCCAGATATGCTTCGATTTTCTAGTTTGATATACCTAAAACATCTTCAACAGAAATCAGAAATGGCCACACTATTAATTTTGGAGAAAAAAAAAGTTAGTTGCTTATCCTTTACAGGACGTGGCAATCAACCCCAGCTTTTATTGGCTGTTTGTGATTTTTCTAGGCAATTTTTTCATTCAGTAGTTTGCCATTGCTTTCTGAACGGTACGGCGCTTATACCATTGTTAAAAATCCACACAAAGCGATCTGCTACCAAACCGCCTGCAGCAGGTTTCGAACCTGGTATATCTGGATTATGAAACTGCGTTCATATCCATTAGGCCACAGACGCCGACAATTTTGGAAAACATTCTCTAAATAAATTTGTCTCAGAGACATAATTTATGTCACTAACAATCGCTTTTGTGTGTGTGTGTGTGTGTGTGTGTTTTTTTTTTAATCTGTGTGGCAGAAACACTTAAGATTAATAAATTTCAGATATTTATTCTTTATTCTGCACTTGCCTGTTACTTTTTCTTCGCTCTTTTACCCTTCTTTTTTTTTTCGCATATGCTCGATGGTTAAGAAAACTCTACCATTCACAGCTTTGTCTTTTCTTTTCTAAATTAGCAACGCATTTTATTGCTGTTAAGCTAAGTTCTTTGATGAGACCGATTCGTGCTAATTCGTTCTCGACAGGGATAAGAAGTAAGACTATCGTCTATTATTTTTCTCGGATCCGTCCGCCTATAGTTAATTATTCTCGGGGTAAGATTTGAGATGAAAGACATTGATCGCTGGGAATGGCCATAGAAAGCAGAAGATGTAAAACGCACACTGGAAGTTTTATTTCCGAGGTCTGATCAGATCGAGAGAATGGACTGCAGGCGTTAAGTCTGGTTTCGGTTCCTGGGTGAGAAATCTCTCTGATCTGTAGAATGAGTAAGGAAATATGTAATCTGCACGTAGGTCCTACATCTGGAAACATGAGTCTGTTTTCGGGTATTAGACGTAATATTTTCCTTTCATCAGAGATATATTTATACCAGAGCAGTTTAGACTTCATTCACTTCAGTACTCCTTAGTCAGTAGATAGCTTCCTACGTTCTGAATACCGTGTATAGAGAAGTTCTTAGTTTCTCGACATAGCCGAGTTCTAGACTACCGGTATAAAGGATAGTTCTCAGTTTCGCGGTGATAGCCTGTAGTTCTGTTTTGGAGGTAAATAATATTGACTAGTATTGTTGAGTGATAGAATTGTTAGTTCGAAGTATATCTTCACTAGATTTATGTGCAGAGTGATTAAATGATAAGTCAGTTAATATTTCTCTAGTTATTGTGTTACAGTGGAAAGCAGAATAAATTATAATTTCTAGCTAAAACTCATACAGCTATAAATAAATTTAATTAAATTGCTAGTAACCAGTCAGAGAATAGTTTAACCATCTAAATTAATGCACTGATTCAGCATTGAGTAGTGACGAAATATATTTATATATATATTTCTAATTCATGATGATTGATTTTTTGTAATGACTAGAATATATTTCACGGAAATTTAAACTATGAGACAAGCGCTAAGCTTATAGTCTCTAACTTAAAGTTAATAACCGAAGTGAATATTATATTTTACGCGAGGGTAGGATAGGATGTGTGTATAATATTGTGGTTAAGTATTTTGTACTTTTCTCTTCCTTATACAGTTTGGGTCAGCCCAACCTCTACCAGCGGTTTTGTTTCAGTATATGAGAAAACCATAGAAGAAACATTTTGTAATTTAAATAAGTGAGTTTCCAAGTTACCACCTGTCTGGCGTGGTGTTTGCATCCAGAAAGAGACAGAGTACTCATCTCACTAACTTTAAAACTAAATGCAATAACTGGGTTTATCGAGCCAGATTATAATTCTTCCCAACAATCTCATTGTACATTCAGCCCATGTGGCGAGAGAAATTACCAACAATAACATTTCCGACGTTTTTTTAACTAATTGTGGTGTGACCAAGAATTTTACATTTGAAAGTAGTTACAAACCTGCCATTTTCCTAAGCAGTGGAAACCTCGTGATTCTGACACTGTGACCCCGTTTAACATTGCTTGCCTAAGCTGATTCAAGTGACCTTACTAGTAATCTGAAAATATAGATATAAAGCGAATGCTCCCCGGAACATCGGAAGAAACCTGTATCTGCAGAGCTGGGATTCGTTTCATCACCAGAATAAAGATTCACTGTTGAGAAGTGTCCTGTAGGTTGCGCCAGAAGGCGAAAAACAGCACGTGTGTAGGTAAGAATGTATGTCAGGGGCCCCTGCTGAATGAACAGAGAGAAAGCAGAACGAGTCATTCTTTCATTTTATATTCATGCACCCACTTTGAAATTTCTTTATGCAATTTGTGTTGCAAATGCTGATTTCCTCTTAGGATAGATTAATATATCAACTCTGTTCTTAAACTATAGAGGAGAAATCATAGAACATAGCGTATATATCTGTGACTCTTTGGAGGCTATAACTTTTCTGCTAACGGGATCGTGGGCTCTACATAGAGGGAAAGGATTACACCTATGGGTCTATTGTTCATTTAGTAATTCATTAACCTATGTGTAATTATATGTGCTTGATAAGCAACCTTATTTGTTGTGGACAATTTTCTTTATGTTAATAAAATTTACATAAACTTATACCAGTGTGTCAGTCAGCTTGACCCAAATATCTATATACCATTGTTATAGTTTTTCACGTCTGTGCGTCTAACTGTCGTCACTTATGTGTGTGTGTACGTGAGTGGTATATATATATATATATATATATATATATATATATATATATATATATATATATATATATATATATATATATATATATATATATAGTCAAATACACTGTCTGACTCCTCTAGATCTGTTGTAGAAGATAGTCTGAAAGAGAGAAGATTCTCGATTTCAGGGACAGAATCTATTAATTTCTATCATCTCACTCGTGAAAATCTATTTCTATTATTATCTCCCACTGTTGCTATCACTTGTTCTAATCTATTCAGAAGGGACCAACCCAAGTCTTAATTCCCCTATCAAAAACGTACGACAATCTATGTCACAACTTCTTATTTTAAATACAACAAAAAGGGTAATTGATGCTGATATTGAGTTAGAGAAGGCGCAAGCAGTGAAAAAAGAGGGAGAGGTAAAAGTTCATTCTAATTTATTAAGATGGACGTAGTATAGTTAATTCTTTGACTTTTCACTCCCCTACAACATAAACTGCGTTGGGTTTATCATTACTTTGGTTTTTTAATCAAAATGGCCACACGTTATTTAACGGCAACATCAACAGTCTGAAACAATAGACTTAGTGTTAGTGAAATGCATTTTTTTCTTCTGTTTTGGTCATTAATGATGTTGCCTAATTGCAGCGAGGCACCATATACTTACACTAAATTTATTGGCCCTATTAAAACGCGCGTCCAAATTTAACAGACAGTACGGTTTTGTATGCGTTGATGTTGATAAATCGTTATTTGTGAGAGAACCCGCTTTCAAAATTCAATACATCACGCTTACCACATGTAATTATACTTACTTACTTACTTACTTACTTAGTCGTTCCCCTTCTACCGTGAGGTGTAGAGGTTTGGAAGAGAGAGCGCCAGACTATTCTATCGGCTGTCTTCCTCCTGCCTGGTTCCATTCTAGTCCTCGGTCCTTCAAAGATTGTCTAATGTTGTCCTCCCAGCGGACTCTGGGTCGTCCTCGGGGTCTGGATCCTTGGCTCTTTGTTTCCCATGCTTGTCGGGGTAGCCGATCTTCTCCCATTCTGCAGACATGGCCAAACCATCTTAGTTGGGACTGTTCTACTTGGGTCTGTAGGGGGTGGCATTTTAGGCCTTGTAATTATACACAGGCTGTAAAACAAAAATCAATAATGTTTTTGTTTTTTTTAGATTTTTTGGGGGGGGGAGGGGGGGGGGCGGGGGGGGCTGAAAGTATACTCAATTGCGTACCGAAGGATGTTAGTGCCGAGGGCAAGCCAGGATAAATGGTGTTCCAATCATCGACAGAAAAAATACATGCTCATTTTCAAACAAATCAAAAGAAAGTTTAAAGGACTGTATCATGCTCTGTCGTGAATCTTGAAATATAAAGAACAATTGTTATTAAGAACAAAATGTATGAATTGTTGGGAAAATATGAAATTTTAAGAATTAATTAAACACAAAAGAAAAGAAATAAACTCCGCCTCGACCGGTCCCAAGCTCGGCTGAAAAAGGAGGAGGGCGGCCTGCATGTAGGCCGTAAGGAGGCAGCCCCTCCACCATGCAAAGGCACAACAGGCCAATCACCTGTTTGCTTTAAACTTTTGATTACAAGAACTACAAGAGAGAAAACCAGACTGATTCTAAAGGTGATGAGCTGGAACGGACTACGGACTACGACTTATGGAACTTGGAACACAAGAAGTATAAATGAGAAAGAAGAGGAGCTGGTGGGAGAGATTCGGAAAGCAAAACTAGAAATCCCGGCTATAACGGAAACAAAGAAAAAAAGGACAAGGAGTTATTGATCTCGATGGCAACACGCTGCTCTACAGGGATGTACCCACATCTGAAAGAGCTAAAGGGGGCGTGGGTTGCACTGTGGCCAAAAACCAAAAAGATAGTATCAATGGATGGAACTTTGTCTCGAAGCGAATTATGGTTGTAAAACTAAAAGAAGGAGAAACCATAGTCAACCTGGTAATGGTGTTTGGGCCAAATGAGGATGAGAGAGCAGAGGCCAAGGAGGAATTCTTCGTGCTGCTTCAGAGGACAGTGGATGACTGGCTAGATGAAATTATCATTTCGGAGATTTCAATGCCAGAGTTGGAAATGACCATGCTAGATGGGGTGGAGTTATCGGAAGATATGGAGAAGATACTCTCAATGACAATGGAAAGCGACTCCTTAGATTCTGCAGTGAGCAGAATCTGATCATTACAAACACAAAGTTCCCCCATAAGCGGATACAAGCATACACTAGATGTGAACAAACAAAGAATGAGAAGTCAGTGAACGACTACGCCATTGTTAGGAGGAGCTCATTCAAATATGTCCGGGATGCTAGAGTCTGGAGGGGTCAGAGATTGGAAGTGATCACTACCTGCTTACAATCAAAAGAACAACTGAAAGAGTTGCTCAGCCTAGGAACTGCCCAACATCACGCAAGAAACTAAGTAAACGAACGGGAGAAATGAGCATTAAGAATTAAAAGCTGAGAGAGCCAGAAATTAAGACCAGATATCAGGGGCTTATTGCTGTGAGCAACACAAGAAAAACCTGATGACCCTCTGGCCTAAATTCACGGACATCATAAAGACAGCTGTAGACGCATGCGGTGAAGTCCGAATTGGGAACAAGAGAAAGAGGACACCTTGGTGGACAAAGGAAGTCAAAGATAAAATAAGAGAGAAGAAAATGGCATGGAAACAATACTTAGGAGCTAAAAACACAACAGGACAAATGGAGAAATATAGAGAATATGTGCCATTCAGAACATAAGCAAAGAACAAGGTGCTAGCAGCGAAACAGAAGTCCTGGGAAGATATAGGAGAAAAACTAGAAAAAGATGCGCAAGAAAACCAGAAATAGTTCTGTACGACCCTAAAGAACACCAGGAAGGAAAAACAATGCCCTCTCTAATTTACAAAGGACAAGCAAGGCAAAATGCTTACTGCACCGAAAGAAGTAATGGAAAGATGGAAAGAATATTTCTCAGAACTCCTTGATGGTGAGCATGGTGAAGCATCAGAAATGGTAACCACTAGCACAGAAGAGAAAACCAATGATGGTGAAGATGACATAAAGATGGAAGAACTGAAGACAGCACTTGAGTAAATTAAGATGGGCAAAGCAGCAGGGCATGATGGTTTAACACCAGAAACGGTTGAGTACATGGGAGCATCAGGCGACCTATTACTCTTAATGGTCCTACAGGCAGCGTGGTGCAACAAGACCATACCAAAGGATTGGGAGATTGCCATCATAACTCCAATCTTCAAAAGGGTGACAATCGACAATGTTGAAACCATAGAGGCATATCCCTTTTCAGTGTCCCTAGTAAAATCTACTCTAGAATCCTAGAGCAGAGACTCCGACGCCTAGCAGAGCCACATTTGGATGAGGTCTGTCGTGGTTGAGTTAAAGTGTATGAGTATTTGTCGAGTTGGACAATAGTAGTGAAATCGACAATGATAGTGAACTGACAAAGTTATAGATTACACATAGATAGGTGTAAATAGGAGGTGGACTTGAGCAGAGACTCCGACGCCTAGCAGAGCCACATTTGGATGAGGTCTGTCGTGGTTGAGTTAAAGTGTATGAGTATTTGTCGAGTTGGACAATAGTAGTGAAATCGACAATGATAGTGAACTGACAAAGTTATAGATTACACATAGATAGGTGTAAATAGGAGGTGGACTTGAGACAAACCTGGAAGAAGATTCATAAAAGTTATCTCTCTCTCCAAGCCTCAACACACTTATATAGTCTAAGCACCGCCTGCTCTTCCTCTTTTCTCTGGACATAAATAGAGACTATAGTAAAGAGCTTGTAATATTAATTATGGATGAAAAGGGTCGTGAACAGCGCATTAATAAATGAGTAAAATTTATTAAAGAAGGAAATGTATGAAAATAGTGCATATTAGCACAAACAACATAAAAATTACATCAATAGTCACAAATATGCAGATACACACCAACGAACACACAGACCACCAACATAAAACCTGTAGAACACCGAGAAATAAATAAACCGAGTGTCAGTCCGTCCGCTTTCGTGGGACTAAATGCAATAGCTCCAGTAAGTGTCTTTACGTGTAGATATCTGATAACGAAGAGTGGATGTAGATGTGTAATATTCACATTGATAACGCGCACTTTTGATTGGGATGTTACTGCTTTCATAAGGTCATACTGGACCCGTAGATGAATGGTCAACTCGTTCCGACACAGTGCTGACAACGAGTGAGAATGTAGATGTAAAGGACGCGAATGTGTGTACAGTTCTGTTGAGTTGACAAGTCACTCACTCAATCATAAGCAGAAGTCAATAAAGGGTAGACTGCTGATGACGTTTCATACATTTAATAATGGACGTACACTTCGACATCACGATTACAGTCATTTGAACAGGTTGGCAAAAAATCATCGTATACTTGAAAAATGGGTGACAATATCAGATGTACATTTATGTGGCATGTCAATATAATGGAACAATAGTAGGCAAGCACTCAATATTCTGGTTGTCTATCGTCTCATGCTTTAACTAACTAATCGCGTCAGTTAAGGTGGATACATAATCATCAACAATGGTTCACTGACAGAACCTTCTCCTGGCTAAGTTTCTCAAGCCGTAAATTCATCAAATGTTTATAGCAACAATGTTAAACCACAGTAGTGGGTTTTCATAATATGTAGATCTCTGTACCATCATCAGATCAGACCTTTTCTGTTCTGCGACAATGATCCGCTTACAATGGCGGGAATACAAGATCGCTCTCCTCCGTGAGCTTCGCTCACCCAGGATGAAACATTATGAAGCAGAATTACTTCGTTATTCATACGTAAATGTCCTCATTGGGCTTCTATACATTTCTGCTATCAATAAGGCTGGTTGCATCAAGTAATCTAGTGCTGCTAAATAACACGTCATCTTCATCTGTAATCAACAATCCTAGATGTACGATAATACGTCTCCCATCTAGGCTTAGCAAAAAAGTTCAGCAAAAAAGGGTTTGGGTTTACCTGGCTTTAGGAAAACACATACAAGCGAATAACGCACGCCATTCCTAGGCGTTAATAATGGACATTAGGAGAATCTCTGATAATACAGTCATACAGAGAAACAATGTCCTTCCTAGAATAAATCACAGAGATCAATCTTCAAACTTTCTAATCGACCAGCCCATAGTAGTGACGACATGACAGCCTTCTCTGTCCACATACCCAAAATCGACGCATGCGCAGAAAAGCCTTTCGCCCCAGAGTTCAGCTCACAAAATAGTCCGACATAGAAATACAAAGATACAAAGATATAAGACCGAATCACCTTAAATAGTCAAGGAATAAATATAAATTCGGGCCATAAACATTTTAAGCAAGACCAATCTGTTTCTGGCCATACCAGACGAAAAATGACGTAAATCTAATATTCATACGCCAGATTGAGACACAAGAACAGATAACCCATAGAACCGAATACAACATCGAACAATCAGGGTTCTGTCCCTTAGACGGAGAATCATTGATTCTCAAATAAATACTTTTCATCAAACAAATAGTTATACTTTACATTTGTATGCCTACCAACAGTAATCTGTGCGTCACAAAAGAATATGTGCGCAACAGACTACCACACCCCCCGGGAAAAAAATGAATATCATTTTTTTTCCATCTGAGAGCACCATATAATAGGCTCACGACGCACGTATAATGCGCAGATGACGAATGTCGGCGATTTATAACGCCAAATTAAGGCAAAGTCGAAGTATAGATCGACCGGTGAGAATATATCTCAACATCTCAGAGAAACTATTTCTCTAAGTATAAACATTTCCAGGAAGGTGTCACCAACGCATACTACAATACTGGCAATGACCCAATGCATACAATAATTTCAATCACAATTTCATATTAAGTACCATAAGTTCATGATTGACAAAAGAAAAATCATCAAACGAGTAGCGGTGAATATACATTAGTGACCCGCATGGTGTTTATACAATCACCATATCATATATTACAAATGTGTACATATTTTGATATAGAAAAAATAACTGTTGTAAAGGTAGACACATTAAAAAGTCCAAGATTTAACAGTTAGGTGGAATCATGTGGGCATCTAGACAGAATGTCTGCCATCACATTTTCTGAATCATGGATAGCTCGCACCGAGAAATGAAAAGGTTGAAGAGCAATGGCGTATCGAGTTGATCTCAAGCTCTTAAAGTTTTTACTTTGAATAGCCGTAAGAGCTTTCTGGTCAGTTTCCACTATGAAATGCGGGCCAAGAAGGAATCTTTGAAGTTTGAGAATTGACCAAACCATCGCCAAAAGTTCACGGTCTAAAACCGAGTAATTCCTCTCTGCCGCATTAAGTTTTCGTGAGATATACATTACAGGAAGCAGAGTTTCTGAGTACTCTTGCATTAGTGCCGCTCCGATCCCAGTGGATAAAGCGTCACTACGAAGAACAAATGTCTTATCTGCAGTATGTAACATTAAGATAGGTGGAGTTGAAAACAAATTTTTAATCTTATCCAAAGAGGATTGGCATTCCTGAGACCAGTGGACCATATTAGGGGACCCTTTCTTTAGTAACGAAGAAAGCGGTGCCATGATAGAGGATAGATTCTGAATGAATCGTCCATAAAATTGTATAAGACCTAATAGACTTCTCACTTGCTTTTTAGTCTTAGGAATAGAGATGTTAAGTATTGTACTGGTATTATGGTCCTCTGTCTTTAGGAAACCATGACCGACACGGTGACCTAGGAAAGAAATTTCGCTAAAACCAATACATGCTTTAGAGGATTTCGCTGTCAACTTATGTTCGCGTAAGGTAGACAGTAATTCACCTAATCCCAAATAGTGATCTTCCCAAGTATCATTGAAAAGACAGATGTCGTCTAAGTACGCAATGACATCTGACCGATGAGATAGGATTCGACGCATCATGCGTACGAATGTAGCTGGGGCGTTCATAAGGCCGAAAAGCATGAAATTCTATTGAAACAAACCCCTAGGTGTAGAAAAAGCAGTAAGAGGTTTGGCTCGTTCACTTAATGGGACTTGCCAATATCCTTTTGACAAATCAAGTTTAGTGAAGAAATGAGATTTAGAAAGCCTAGTAAGTAGCTCTTCTAGTAACGGCATAGGTTCAGCATCAAACTTCGTCACCTGATTCAATTTGCGATAATCAGCGCAAAGACGTATGTTATTGTATTTTTTTCGAACAATAACCATCGTCGAAGAATATGCTGAACTGGATGGTTCCACTATTTTTAATTCTATCATCTCATCCAATTCTTTCTCGACCTGTGTCTGAAAATGTATAGGTATAGGATATGGTCTGACCCTAATAGGATTATATTCAGTTAGAATAATGTCATGTTCAATGACATTGGTGTGTCCAGGAATATCAGTAAGGACATCCTGAAATGTTTGTACCATAGAAGAAACTTGTCGCTGTTCCTCTAGAGATAAATTAGGAGAAACAGTAACGTTTTTCCATGATTCACTAGAATGGAGTGGAATCACTGGAAGAGGGAGATTTACATCCGAGAAACTTGTTTCTTCATCCTGTATTACTGACAAGGATGAGAAATGACCATGTGGTACTGGGGAATCGTCCGTTGCCTGAAGAATATGCAGCAAATAATCAGGACGTTCATGGAATTCCGTAAGCATATTGATGTGGAAGGTTTTATGCTTCCCATCAATATCGACAATATAGTCAACATCGGAAATTTTCGAGATTATATCGAACGGACCTTTCCATGAGACAAGAAGTATGTTTTCCCTACAAGGTAGCAGAACATATGCTTTGTCCCCAGGACAAAGTTGTCGTAAGGTTCTTTTCTTATTGGCAAATTGCCTTGCCTTCTGTTTGGCAAATTCAGAAGAAGAAGTTGCTAATCTGCATGCTTCGATAATCTTGTGTCTAAGCGCGATGACATATTCGTAAGAAGATTTTGTGTCATCATCAATATTATCAGCGGTTATAAGATCATGAAGCAAAGACATAGGGCCGCGCGGTCGCGCGCCGAAGACAAGTTCAAAGGGAGAAAATCCTGTATGTTCTTTGGGGACCTCTCTATACGCAAAGAGGGCCGCGGGCAAAACCCTATCCCAATCTTGAGGATGATCCTCAGTTATCTTCCCTAGTAAGTTTTTGAGCGTTCTGTTTAGACGTTCCACCATCCCATTAGACATAGGATGATAGATACTACTCAATGATCTATCTATCTTCAGAGTAGACATCACTTGAGACATGGTATCCGATATCAATTGGGTGCCATGATCTGATAATATTTCTCCGGGGAATCCCAGACGAGAAAATATAAGCCAAAGAGCGTCTGCAATATCGGCAGTGGAAATAATCTTCAGAGGTATAGCCTCTGGCCAACGTGTGCACATGTCAACACACGTTAAGATAAACTGATGTCCTCTGGCAGATTTGATCTTAAACGGACCAATAATGTCTATTGCCATTTTCTGAAACGGCCGAATAGGAATATCTGCAGCCTGAATAGGTGCAGCATGGCGTGGACCTTTGGATTTGACTTCTTGACATACCTTACAAGATCGGCAATAAATCCGTATGTCTTTGTTTACGAAAGGCCAAACGAAAGCCGCAAGAACTCTTGACTTAGTACGGGAAAAACCCATATGTCCAGCACACCGAGAGTCATGAGCGTGCTGCAAAACTTTAACTCTCAAATTCTTGGGAACAAGAATTTTAGAATGCATGGACGTAGTAGAGTCTTGAACCATACGTACAAGTACGCCATTCTTCTTTGTAATCCACGATTTACGACTTGTGTCTTTATTCGGATCACCTTTAGTTGCAAGAATGAAGAATTTCTTCAGAGTGGGATCATATTCTTGCTGTTTTATAAACGAGTCACGAGAAATTACCAAGGGATCATCTTGGTTATGCACTTCATTATCTTCAGTAGATGAAGTTTGCATATTTTGTTCTTCCCAAGCAGCAATTTGCTGCAGAGTGCATTCTTTGACTCCGTGAATACGACCAATGATGAGATCAGCGATCGGATTCGGCAGAAGACATGCATGCACATCTCCCGTAAAGAAAGGAGTAGCAATATTGATGATAGCAGTAGAGTACTTCTCTAAGGTGCCGCCAAATGTTACACATTTGACTACTTTGCCTGTGGCAAGGGAAGGATGTACGAGTGACTGTCTAACACCAATGGTGGTGCATCCAGAATCAAAAAGAATTGAGACTGGGCTATCATTTACTAGACCTTTATGTAAGACAAGAGATCCTCTTCCATCATGCGCGACTGACGCAGGAAGAGCAGGAAGAGGGTGACCACAACTTAAAGTAGACACCGTAGTTGGTTCAAATAATGTTTTGCATTGGGGGCATTGAGATGCTCTCCCAAAATCAAAAGCAGAACATGCCATATTATTAGATTTTTTATTATCATTAGTCTGATTACAGGCTTCATGGGACTCTTGCTGCGCAGAGTTTGCCTGATAATGTGATTTATTTTCCTTGTATTGCGATCTACCTCGCTTATTATTGCCTCTCCAATTATTATTGTTTCCTCTATTGTAACCCCTATTTGGGTTTGAGTCATAGTTCTCATGGTTACAATCATTATGTTCATTATAATGAGTATCTCTGTAATTATGGTCTTGTTGTCTCCATGACGGATGACTTGGATAGTTCCTATAATGACTTCCTCTGCGGAAATTCCTATAATTGTGGCAACCCCTGTATCGAGGGCTGTCAGCTCGTCTCCAGTTCTTCGAAGAAGAACCTTGAAATGATTGATTACCTTGATTTTGATAATTATTCGAGTTACTCTTTTTATCAAACCTGTTTTGTGGTCCTTGAAATTTGTGTGAGTAATTAGGGTTGTATGGTGTTGCTGATTTCCTTAACCTTAGCATTGCTAATAGCTACGTCCGGATGTGCAGTGACGTATTGGGTACAATATTGTTCCATTTCTTTTAGTGTCTTGGGTTTACGCTCATGTAGGAATTCAAGGAATGGTTTATTTACACTTGACATAATCATGTCCCTGAGCAACAAGTCCATAAGGGCTTCATATGTCTTTTCTGTTTTGGACAGCTGAATCCAACGATTAAATGTAAGACGTGTCCTTGCAATGAATTCTGAGAATTCTACCCCTGTTTCAGGTACCATTCTCTTTAACAAAAGACGGTAACCTTCCTCTGTCAATTGATATTTTTTTAATAAGGCTGCTCTGATAACATCATAATTATCCTGGTCAGTCTCTTCTACCAAGCTTAAACTAGTCAGAGTGTCACCTTTCAATATCTCTGATAACTGATTAGCATATTGTGATCTATCCACATTACGATTTCGACAAGAACGTTCAAACCTATCTAGCCAAACTGTTATATCGTCACTGGATGGATTAAATGCTGGTAGCTTGATCTTGTAAATAAAAGGTTTACCATTACCACCAGATGACTGATTAACATTACTCATATTTGTCAATTTCAATTTTTCTAACTCAAATGATAACATTTTTTCCTTATGTTCATGTTCCATCTTTGTTTTTCTCCCCTCAGCTTCCCTTTGTAATCTTTTTTCTTCAGCCTCAGCTTCTAATCTTTTATTTTCAGATTCTCTCTGTAATCTCTTTTCTTCAGCCTCAAGTCTTTTTTCTTCAACCTGAAGTTTTCTTTCCTCCGCTTGAAGTTTTCATTCCTCTGCTTGAATTTGCCTTAAATTCTCAGCATCTATTTTCTTTTGTTCAACTTCTGCTTTCAATTTATTTTCCTCTTTCTGTTTCTTTTCTTCTGACTTCAATGCCATGGCCCATTGAGCAGTCGAGTATTCTTCCAATTCTTTACCAGACTTGCCTAGGGATTTCCCTATCTCAATAAAGTAATCTAGAGTCGACATAATGTTTAACAATATGTGACTAGTTACCTGAAAAAGTCAATGAAATTTATTCCACCGTAAATGAGAGCAAGTTTTAATAAACTTGAATAATCAGCTCCCTTTATCCCAATCTCTGTGGGAGACAAGCCTTTAATAAGGTCTTGTATACTCACTTGTAAAATAATAATACTAATAGTAATGAACTACCAGTTTATTCTATACCATAAGTGCACTTCATATAGTGTATGATCAAATATACCTTATAGCATATGTCAACCAACAACATAAACAAAGGACAATCAAGAAAGACAACATGGAAACATTCGCAGAAATCAAATAAGTTAAATAGGAAAACTGAAGAAAATAATCACAGAACGTGTGATGACAACCGCGAGGAAATAAACAACACAAATGACGTCACAGTGTATAAATATAAAAGTGTATAGAACTAAATGACAGGAAAGATGAGACCTACAAATACAAACAAATCAAAACAAAACTAAAAAACAGAAAAAATATTACAAAAACAACGAAGGAAAAAAAACACGTCGTCACAACTTACAACAATAGCAACAAATTGTCGCTAGCAAATTTTCAATTAAGAAAATTTGCGCCTACAGAACACTAATATAAGCCCTCTATGACGTGGGAAATCTTATATTAGCCACCTTACCCAACGGCCCACGGACATATACACAACACTAATATGCAACATGTAAATATTTAAACATAAATATATATATCTCATATAATGTAATCAAATAGCATGTGAATAATATGTGTTGCAAAGGAGGTTCAGTTTTACGGCATAATGGTATAGTTTCTAATTATCAATTTACTAATAAATTGCCACTTTAATAAATTAATACTTCTGGCCTAAACTATTACAATGTTCAATATAGAGCAGAACACCAGAAGATCCACCGTTGAAATATAAGCACTTCTCGCTAACACAGTTAATACTTGCTAATACCCTGCTGTGCACTGATGTCTGTTCTAACACAAATGTCAACAAGCGCTGACCTAGTTACTGCCTCTGCTTGACAGGTCAGGTCACGTAACGAAACTGCTGACTAGCTGACATCGACTGTAGACTTGTAATGCTGGTGTTTATGTGTGTCGTATGCGGCCACAGGAAACGATCTGTCATCAGTAGCTTACTTCTGGCAATGTCCACTGTGCAGGTTAGACCCAGAAATCTGGCCTACCACATTGATAACGAAGAGTGGATGTAGATGTGTAATAACCACATTGATAACGCGCACTTTTGATTGGGGTGTTACTGCTTTCATAATGACATACTGGACCCGTAGATGAATGGTCAACTCGTTCCGACACAGTGCTGACAACGAGTGAGAATGTAGATGTAAAGGACGCGAATGTGTGTACAGTTCTGTTGAGTTGACAAGTCACTCACTCAATCATAAGCAGAAGTCAATAAAGGGTAGACTGCTGATGACGTTTCATACATTTAATAATGGACGTACACTTCGACATCACGATTACAGTCATTTGAACAGGTTGGCAAAAAATCATCGTATACTTGAAAAATGGGTGACAATATCAGACGTACATTTATGTGGCATGTCAATATAATGGAACGATAGTAGGCAAGCACTCAATATTCTGGTTGTCTATCTTCTCATGCTTCAACTGACTAATCGCGTCAGTTAAGGTGGATACATAATTATCAACAATGGTTCACTGACAGAACCTTCTCCTGGCTAAGTTTCTCAAGCCGTAAATTCATCAAATGTTTATAGCAACAATGTTAAACCACAGTAGTGGGTTTTCATAATATGTAGATCTCTGTACCATCATCAGATAATAAGACCTTTTCTGCTCTGCGACAATGATCCGCTTACAATGGCGGGAATCCAAAATGGCTCTCCTCCGTGAGCTTCGCTCACCTAGGATGAAAAATTATGAAGCAGAATTACTTCGTTATTCATACGTAAATGTCGTCATTGGGCTTCTATACATTTCTGCTATCAATAAGGCTGGTTGCATCAAGTAATCTAGTGCTGCTAAATAACACGTCATCTTCATCTGTAATCAACAATCCTAGATGTACGATAATACGTCTCCCATCTAGGCTTAGGAAAAAGTTCAGCAAAAAAGGGTTTGGTTTTACCTGGCTTTAGGAAAACACATACAAGCGAATAACGCACGCCATTCCTATGCGTTAATAATGGACATTAGGAGAATCTCTGATAATACAGTCATACAGAGAAACAATGTCCTTCCTAGAATAAATCACAGAGATCAATCTTCAAACTTTCTAATCGACCAGCCCATAGTAGCGACGACATGACAGCCTTCTCTGTCCACATACCCAAAATCGACGCATGCGAAGAAAAGCCTTTCGCCCCAGAGTTCAGCTCACAAAATAGTCCGACATAGAAATACAAAGATACAAAGATATAAGACCGAATCACCTTAAATAGTCAAGGAATAAATATAAATTCGGGCCATAAACATTTTAAGCAAGACCAATCTGTTTCTGGCCATACCAGACGAAAAATGACGTAAATCTAGTATTCATACGCCAGATTGAGACACAAGAACAGATAACCCATAGAACTGAATACAACATCGAACAATCATGGTTCTGTCCCTTAGACTGAGAATCATTGATTCTCAAATAAATACTTTTCATCAGGCAAATAGTTATACTTTACATTTGTATGCCCACCAACAGTAATCTGTGCGTCACAAAAGAATATGTGCTCAACAATATCCTTCATCACCCGTGTGTTACCGGGGCCCGAGAGGGGAGCAAAGAATAGTAACACTGCACCCTACCATGCATGTTGTAAAAAGCGACTAAGGAGGGTATGGGCATGGGGCTGTTTACCCCATCCCGTAAAAACTTCGCACAGTGGGCTGATCACCTGCTTGCCAACCAATCTGATTACGGAAACAATGATAGATTGTTTGGTCTGTTTTTGTTCCACAAAGACGCCACTAGGCGTGGTGGAAACAGCGATAGATTGATCAATTTGTTGTTGCCCTAAGACGCCACTAGGCGTACTGGCCACATACTGCTTTGCCGGTTGATGGCTAAGGATGGAAGAAGAAGAAGAATATCCTTCATAGGTGATGGAACTAACATGCAATAAATCCACTGTAGTCGCTATCGTTGGTGACACCCTACTTGCGCGAGGGGGACTGGAAGACTCTGTCTATCTCCGGCTGACCGCTCATAAGTGCTTGGGTTTAAATATCCAGAAAAACACACAAGACGAAGTTACTTGAGGACAAATGTCCCTTGCGCTCTTATCCGGCGCTTAGAATTTTGCTTGCGTACTTGGTATTAAATCCGGTTTGGGCTGGATTTAACTGTGGTTTGACTTAGTGCTCCGTTTAAGCACACAAAGTCTGGTGATTTAAATTCTGCTAAAGACGCTGGGCTGCTAATCATGTTGGAAGCCGCAATGCTCTGACTGGCTATCAAAAGGCGAGTATGAAACTACTACTGCAACATAAGATTTCCAGAAATGCGATGGCTAGTTACACAGTTCGTGAGCTTATTTTTTCCAGATAGAGGGATAGGCGTTGACAAAGGGTTTTGTTTCAGGTAGGGGGTGACGGACTCGTGATGCTAGGTGTTTTCAGAAACCCTCTAGATCGAAGAGAATGTGACGTTCTTCGCCTGACTGGAGTCTTGCTCTAGCAATTCGGTATCCATGAAAACTGAGACCCAAATAGAGACGACCTTTACATCAAGCAAACAATAATATTACACTAACGTTCTACAAAACAGTTATGCTCCACTATGGGATTTAAATTATTGTAATCATTGCAATGATAGTTTAGGGCTGTATCCATATAAGTCTCCTTCCTGTTCCTTATACTATCTTACAACATTAAGTGAATTTACATTAACAGATTACAGCATTTGACATTACAAAAATAAATCGTATGTCCCCCGTGGGGAAAATATTAACATCCCACAAATGAATACATAGAAAATGCAATGTTCGTGGTATAATAATACAGTTACGACTGAAGCCTAAGATGAAATGTTTTCTCTGGCTGGGGCCTCTTTTCTGTGAAAGTTATAACTAGGGTCTGACTACACAAGTAAGCATATCAAATTCCACCCAACCACTAGAAGTTTCTATCAGAAAGGAATAAGTGACTATCTCGTATAATTCAGAGTTATAGCGCCTGCGCGTCACTATTCAGTTTTTAAAAGTGAATAACCCACACCTCTGACATTTCCTTGCAGTAATGACAGTTATTTTAGCCTACTCTTAACCCATGGTAAGCATCTGTACGGACTGATTCTACGCCTAGTGAGTATCTGTTTATCGTAAGTTTACCTTTAACCCATGGTAAAAAAATAACACTGACACCTGACTGTTTCGTCACTCGTTTAACTAAGGCTGTAGACGGCGCAACACTATCACTGAATTAAATTACCGGGAGAAATCCTCAAAAATGAATTCAAGTCACATTCCTATCAGATATATATATATATATATATATATATATATATATATATATATATATATATATATATATATATATATATATATATATATATATATATAAAGCTAACCTGAATATACATATTATAATAGCTGTCTACTCACCTCGAGAAATGCCGAGAACATAGGCAAATAACATTTAGTTCTGTGTTATCGTCTGCCTTATTCTCATTGTGGTCCTCTCGGGCAGGAAATATTTTACGAATGTGTCTGCCTGATTAAAACCATCTACTCTTATAGTTTACAAATAACGTTACCCGGACACCTGGCATGGCTTGTTTCTACAGATGTTCGGCGTATAACGTAATCAAGAGTAAAACAGATGTAATTCTAGAGGTATACACCAGAAGCAACAACCGCGAGAAAGTTTCCCCGATAGACAATACATAATATTATGAGCTCTAACTGCGTCGTCTAAGGAACAAACCCACAAAGACCAACCGCGGGTTTTATCTTCCACTGAATCGGAGATCTAACCTGTTTCCCCAGACCTCAAAAGGTACCTCCCGCTAGCGGACCGTTTCTTCACAGAAACCCTCTCGCTCGTGATCAAACACTTTACTCGCAAGAGATATTCCTCTGGTCAAACAAACACCATGCGCGCTTAGGTAACATTATCGTTAGCTGATCGCTGCTGACTAGTGGGGAATTTATACTGAAGCCAGAACGAAAACAAAGCTGCGGGGTGGGTCTGATGAGGAGAATAATGGGCCACGTAGGTAAAATCCAAAGAAAGAAAATACAAAAGTCATAGAAACCAAGACATTAAAAGAGTAATAAAAGAGATGGGGCGAGATGGAAAAACAAATTATCAGTCAACGTGACAAGGTCCAGTGCGGATTCCGAGCAAACCGAAGTACGCAAGACTTAATCGTCACACACAGACAGCTGAGCGAAGAGGCCCGTGAGTATAAGAGTGAGATCCATCTTTGTTTCATAGATCTGGAAAAGGCGTTTGACAGGATCCCCTGGAGCTAACTTTAGGACTGTTTGGCAAGGAAGAACATTCCAGCACCTCTGATTCATGCTATACAGAGCTTCTACAAGTCTTGCAGAAATTATGCGAGGACAGCATGCCATAAGTCAGAAGAGTTCAGGACCACCACTGGTGTAAGACAAGGTGATATCCTGTCACCTTATCTTTTCATATTCCTCATGGACGATGTCATCAAGGCATGTAAGGAGACAACAAGAAAGTATTCAGTATGGTACTGGAAGATGAGACAGGTCTGTATTTCAGAGCTGGCATTTGCTGATGATGTTGCCCTGATTGCTAAATCAGAGGCACATCTCCAATCCAACCTGCAAGTCTGGAAGGAAGAGCTGGAGAAGAGAGGGATTGTCATAAGCAGCTCTAAAACAAAATCCATGGTGATATCACGAGAAGAAAGAAGACATCAGATTAAGCTGGGAGAATAGGTCCTGGAGCAGGTCGACCACTTTAAATATCTCGGAGCTATTATAGACCGAAAGGGAGGCATCAAAGAAGAGTTGGCCACTCGAAAAGCAGCAGCTGTGAGACTTTTTCAGGCCATAAATCGAGGATTCCTCAGCAAAAGAGAGGTTGGTAAGAAAACGAAGATGGCTGTATACCACTCCACCTATGTGCCAGTCTTGACATATGGATACGAGTCATGGGCAATGACTAAAACCCACAAAAGCCAGATCCAAACCTCAGAAATGAGGTATCTGAGGAAGGTGGTTGAAGTAACAAGGAGAGACATGGTCTGGAACCAGACGATTCGTCAAGGCCTAAAATCCCACCCCCTGCAGATCCAAATAGAACAGTCCCAACTAAGATGGTTTGGCCATGTCTGCGGAATGGGAGAAGATCGGCTACCACGACAAGCATGGGAAACAAAGAGCCAGGGATCCAGACCCCCAGGATGACCCAGAGTCCGCTGGGAGGACAACATTAGACAATCTTTGAAGGACCGAGGACTAGAATGGAACCAGGCCAGGAGAAAGACAGCCGATAGGATACTCTGGCGCTCTCTCTTCAAACCTCTACACCTCACGGTAGAAGGGGAACGACTAAGTAAATAAGAAAGAAAAGAGATAAACTTCTCTTTTTAATAAGATTTTTATTAACAGTAAAAACAGCACACTGCAGATAAATATTGTACTACTAAGATTGATTTGTAGCACATTCATTTAGTATTGTTTAGCGAATTGTAGACATCCAAGTAAAAGTTCTAACACGCACGAAACTACGCGACTAAGATTCAAAATACAACGCTAATAGACAATATTTTAAATACATAACACACACAGTATAGAACATATTATTCAACTGGCTGCTGCTGCAGACTGAGTAGGGAACAGTGTTCTTGGAACAGGTGAACGCGGAAACAGAATTCAACAATCAGTCTGCGACGAATCAGAACGCACTGATAGCAGTAACGCGATGCCTTGCTTCCGCGTAGCATGGGTTTCGGGAAAGAGATACATTGTGTACTGAGTTTTTGCCAACGAGAGGACGTTCAGCTGTTCACTAATATTATTTGTGATCATATAATCGAAGGAGAGGAACGTTCTAGATTTGAAGTCGGAAATGTAAATGATAGAATTGACTGAGAACGGCAACATTTGGAGTGTGTTAAGAGGACACAAATGTTCGCAGAGAAACGACTTTACTTTTTGGCACCTCCTCCGGAGGCGACTGCCTACCCCTGCCCCCTTCTATGCCACTGTGTATGCGATTATTAATTGTAAACTTCCTTGCAAAATAAAGAAAGATTTTGTTGCTAATACACATATATTCATTACTGTTTCATTTTTAATGGTCTGGTTATCTCCCTTGGCATAGAGGAACAGATTAAGTCTCTTAGACTATCATTAGAATATAACGGAAATATTTTTAATAATGTTGTTCTGTTATATGTGTGTGTGTGTGTGTGCGCGCGCGTGCGTGCGTGTGTGTGTGTGTGTGTGCGTGCGTGCGTGTGTGTGTGTGTGTGTGTTCAATTCTGCAGCTTGGTAAACAACTAACATCAATGTATTTCAGATATCATGCATTCAAGAAATGGATCAATGGATTTCATTGTTATGGTTGTGCTGAGCTTGATGAGTAAACGCACAAACGCTCAGGGTAGGCAATTCATTTTACATATATCTATCTCTGGCTGTTGTCTGTCTCTTGTCAGCCTGTCTTTCTTTCTGCCTATCTGTTTATCTGGTTGTCTGTCTGTCCATCAGTCTGCCTGTCTCCCTGCATACATGGTTTCCTGCATGCATGTTTGCCTGGTGTCTGTCAACCTGGCTACCTGTCTGTCTGTTTCTCTGTCTTTCTGCATACACAAGTTTTTTCATGCGTGGCTATTTGCTTGCCGTGCATAATTGTATATGTGTGTAAAATCACGTTACATTGTTTAAAATATTACAATATTCTTTGAACACACAAATATGACATGGTAAGAGAAATGGTAGGTACAATTATGGCTGTTTCAGCAATAAACAATGATGGTCAATGATTATTGCTTTAGCAAAATGCTGGAAATATTTAGCATGCAACAAAACTGGATCGCTGAAATTTCTCATAATTTTTCTCATTAAGTTACTTGGCCTGAAAAAAATGCATAACCATTAAACGCAAGCCCCAGGAAAAGTGCACCACAATGAAACTATAAATATGAATGAGAGGCAGAATGGTTAGAGCGCTTATTTCTCGGGGCAGGGGGGGGGGGGGGGGGTGGGACGAAACAAGATCGCGTCACGCTCCAGTCTACCCAGCCGTAAAAATAAATATCTGTGTTGTTGAATTGGGGAATGCAAAGGCAGCGAGGAAGGAATCTGTTCACATGACCATATAATGCGAAAATCTAGTATAGAAGAAGTCTCTAACACTTGACTCCTCTACGGCAGAAACTGCAGTAGGAGTACCTTTACATTTCTTTTTAACTGCATGAGTAACTTTTACCAACTATTGAAGGTGTAAACATTCTGTTAATTCCTACTACAAAGTACATGTAAATAACAAGAATAAATGAGAAGATGCTGGAACAAATGAAAAGTTTATGCAACTTTAGACGCGTAACAATATATGTTAAAGTCAGTTTGTTTTAAGCTTTCGATGTAAACTTTTTTATCTATGGTCAAAGGGAGTTAACAGATTTTAATACTTTTTGAGACAGCTCTGATTTAGTTGTTATCTCCCTTGACTTGACATTTGATCATTTAAGACTTTCTGTTCGAAGAATTTTCTTGAACAGTTTTCGAGAACGTTAGCTTGTGTGAGCTAAACTCACGTCACGCGATGATCCGCGCATGCGTGAATGATTTGGCGGGGACTGATATGCGATATCTCGTGACAGTTCGCTCTGAACGCTTGACCAGGGAGGTCAGCCATGTTTCTCTGACTGTGTAATCGGGGAACAAAGTCCTCTGTGTGATATAAAAATGTTTGAGATTCTTCCCCGTTATAATTCTGACATATTTCTGAGAGCCTAGGATGGCGTATGCTTTTTGTATCTTATTCTTGGATGACAGTGAAGGTAAAAATACCCTTTAAACTATTTTTTGTAGCCAAGAACTTTGTATGATGATTTTACCAGCCCAAGATGGTTGGCTGACATTGAGGTGACTTTCTCCCGGTGCGGAGGACAGTTTATGAGTATATGGATATTGTTTTCTTGCCAAAGATTTACATGAATTATTTGTCAGAAGACACAAAGAGTATTATATGGAAGCCCGACACTCATGCGGCTTAAATTGATAAAGAGTTATATGACTTGTTTGTCAGAGGAAACACAGGGAATATTATACGAAGCCCGACACTCATGCGGCATCTGTTGTAGCATCATGGAAGGCGAAAAGATTATTGTTAGTGCCTAGAGCCAGAAAACATTATACGGCATCTGTTGTAGCGCCATAGAAGGCGAAACGTTTTATTGTTATTGTCTAGAGCCAGAAAACATTATACGGCATCTATTGTATCGCCGGAGAAGAGAAGGTGGAGAATATAGTTATACGAGGTGTTTCCTTTATGTTCTTTAAAACTGTAACTCGTGACAGTGAATTGTTACTATGTACCTGGGCACTGTTTGTCAGGATGTTCACGTGACCTGTCTTGTACAATAAACAGTGTGTAGACATTCCAGTAGTTACTTCAATGTGTGCAGCGATGTGGGTGGATGATTAGTGACTTACATTAATACTACACGGCATTCGCGTCCATAGACAGCTACACACCCACACTTGGTCGGTTACCAGTAAGCCCGACGAATTCTGATCGAATGTATCGGTGGCACACAAAATATAATATCTTTATCTACATCTAGAAGTAACCGGCGTTGCCCGGAGGTCTTACACTATATATCTATGACTGTGATGTCTAGCAACTTATCCATCAACACGACACCTCTTTATGAGTGGTAGCCTGTGTGGCTTATGGATGGTGTGTCTATCAGTAACTTACTGTACTAGTTGTCTATCTATCAGTCAACCACTCTTTATCTGTGAGTCTACGTCAGGATTTGTGCATACCCCAAACTCCAGCATTGCAACAGTATCTCAACATTACTTGACAGCAACAGTAGTTGCTAGTAATCAGCAATCATGCAACAGTGGTGGCCAGTATGGGGATGTTGTGTCCTGTGTCCTTTTCAACAATGAAACAGCCATTTTTAACAGCATACTTTCAAACTGACGCGACTTGCAACAGTGGTCACCAGTTAATACGGGGCAATAAACTGTCAGGCACAAGCTGTCCGTTGGGAGATCAAGGTATTCAAGTCAAGAAATACAGTGTTTCCAACGTTGGACTTCTGATGTGCTGACTTCAAGTCGACAATCCGGAGTTCCTGCATCGATCTACATTGCTTGGCTGCAGGACTGGATGTACTTTATTCTTCATTGTTGCTGTTCTTACGGAGGCCAGGATTGTTTCTACTAAAGATAAGTGGCTATATGTTTGTAAACTGTGCCTCTGTGGGTCGTAATTAAGCCTTCATCTGAACTCACTATATTTATATTCCTTGTTTTATGTTATATGTTTTACATTTCATATATGTCATATTTCTGCGGGTTTGGTTGGAGGGACTTTCAGGTCTGCTAATACCTCCTCGGACGGTCAGTAGATCTGGAAGCGTTCTTTAGGGACTGTGTGTCTGAATTCGTGTTTTACCGAATTCAGTCATCTTTATATTTGTTTAGCTGTGCCGAGATGTTATATCGTTGTTTTTGTTATATTTTTCCGTTCTTTAGTTTTGATTAATTTGTTTGTATTTGTCTGCCTTCCCTTTCTATCGTTTATTTTTTTACACCTTTTCGTTTATACACTGCTTTTGTGATCTGTTTTGTTAATTTCTTCGCAGCTGTCATTACAAGCTTTGTAATATTTTGCTTTAGTTCTGCTTTATTGCTTTGTTGATTTCTGCGAACGTTATCATCTGTTATTTGTATCGTCTTTGTCTTTCTTGTCTGTGTTATCCATTTTGTTATACACTGTCAGGGTTATATGCACAATAGGTATATAAATAATTAATTGTATTATTGAAAGTTAAATTAATTATACAAGTTCTTGAGCAAAGACTTGTCACCCACTGAGTTGGGATAAAAGTGAGTTTCTAAGATAATAATTAGTGCACAAGGTATTTATCTTATATAATCCAGTAGAATGTCTACTTAGGACTATTTCATTGAACAAGGGAAAGCCCTTGGCAAGACTGAGGAAAAATTAGAGGAATTCGCACTTGCGGAATATGGCAAGGCGCAGAAGGCTGAAGAAAAGAGACAGAAAATGCAAGCCGAAGAGAGAAAGTTCTAAATGGAAATGGAAAAACAAAAGTTAGAAGCTGAAGAGAAAAAAATTCAGCAACAAAGAGAAGCAGATGAGAGAAAATTCCAAATGGAGATAGAAGAAAAAAAAAATTAGAAGCTGAAGAGAGAAAACAGAAACTGGAAGCTGAAGAGAGAAAACAGAAACTGGAAGCTGAAGAGAGAAAAATCAACAGCAAATTGAGGCTGAAAAAGAGAAAATGTTACACGACGAGAGAGTTTTAGCTATGGAGCTGGAGAAAATAAAGTTAGTGAATATGGGTAATTCACAAAATGAGTCAAATAATCAAACAACTTCTAATAAGACAAATGCTGGTTCTTATTAGGTGAAGTTACCTGCTTTCAACTCTACCTGTGTCAGTATATCGTTCTATCTAAATAGATTTGAACTTTCATGCGAATCTCATAAAGTAGATAAGTCGCAATATGTTGCACAACTGATGAATATACCTAAAGGTGAAGCATTGACTACTATAAGTATGGTAGAGGGTCCTGACAAGAATAACTACGATGTTGTCAGAGCAGCCTTATTAAAGAGATATCAACTTAATGAAGACGGTTATCTTCTTCGCTTTAAGGCGACTGGGGTAGAATTTTCAGAATTTATTTCAAAGATACGTCTTACGTTCTCACGATGGATTGAGCTGTCTAAGACTGAACACACATATGAAGCCCTTATGGACTTACTGCTTCGTGACAAAGTCATGTCATCAGTTAATAAGTCTTTTCTTGCCTTTTTATACGAGCGAAAGCCTACAAACTTGAAAGATATGGAACAATATTGTTGCCAATATGTCACTGCACACCCAGATATAAATGTTAGCAATTCTAAAGTCAAAGAAGGTTTACCTGTGGCTTCAGCAGCACTATATGGTCCTAATTTTCGTCGTAAGTTTCAAGGTGCTCAGCGCAATTTTGATAGGAGTAGTAATCATAATTTTGGACAGAATCAAGGCAGGCCATCACGTAATGATTATTCTTCTAGGAACTGGAGGCTGTAGATCGCAACACAACAATAATAGATCATGTCACCATGCTAACTCTGCTCAACAAGAGTCCCAAGGAGTTGGTAATCAAGTGAACAATAATAATAGTACCTCTAGTGCTATCGCTTGCTCTGCTTTTGATTTTGAGAGAGCATCTCAGTGCCCGGAGTGCACAACTTTGTTGCAATATCTACCTTGAGATGCGGTCATCCTCTACCCGCTCTTCCGGCAGCAGCTGCGCATGACGGAAGAGGGGCTCTTATTCTACATAAAGGTTTAGTGAATAATAATCCAGTCTCAGTTCTTTTTGATTCTGGATACACAACTTTAGGGGTTAAGCAATATCTTATAGATCCTTCTTGTGCCACTGAAAAGGTGGTGAAATGTGTGACATTTGGTGGGACACTTGAAAAGTATCCGACTGCTATCATCCACATAACTACTCCCTTTTTTACGGGAGATGTCCAAGCGTGTTTGCTCCCGAATCCAATTTCGGACCTTATCGTCGGACGTATACACGGAGTTAAAGAGTGCACCCCTCAACAAATTGCTACCTGGGAGGAGCAAAACATTCAGGTTGCTTATGCAGTCACGACTAGAGCACAAGCTCAAAACCTTTTGCAGATTCCATCTGCAGAAAGTAATGAAATAGATAGCGAAGATGCTAACTGCGTAATTTCTCGAATGTCTTTTATTAAACTCCAACAAAAGGATTTTTCTTTAAAAAAAATACTCTTCACTGGTTAAAAATAAGAATCCAAACCATAACACAAATCTTAAATCTTGGTTCTCAATAAAAAATGGAGTACTAGTTCGTATGGCACGAGATTCTACTTCGTCTATACATTCACAAATTCTGGTACCTAAGAGTATGAGAGTTCGAATTCTTCAACATGCCCACGACTCTCAGTGCGCAGGACATATGGGATTTTCCCGTACTAAATCGAGGGTTCTTGCTTCCTTCTTTTGGCCACGTGTAAATAAAGATATACGAATTTATTGTCGCTCCTGCAAGATATGTCAGGAAGTTAAGTCTCGAGGTCCACGCCATGCAGCACCTATCCAAGCTGCGGATATTCCTATCCGTCCCTTTCAAAAGATGGCAATAGATATTATTGGTCCTTTCAAAATCAAGTCTGCCAGAGGACACCAATTTATCCTAACATGCGTTGACATGTGTACCCGTTGGCAAGAGGCTATACCGCTCAAGAGCATTTCTACTGCTCATATTGCAGATGCCCTTTGGCTAATAATCTCAAGTTTAGGATTTCCCAAAGAAATCTTATCAGATCATGGCACACAATTAGTATAGGACACTATGTCCCAGGTCATGTCTACACTCCGTATTGAAAAGACTTGAAGCAGTATCTATCATCCTATGTCAAACGGATTAGTTGAGCGTCTGAATAGAACGCTCATGACTTTACTTGGGAAGATAACTGAGGACCATCCTCAGGATTGGGACAGGGTTTTACCCGCTGCCCTTTTTGCGTATAGAGAGGTCCCTCATGAGCACACGGGGTTTTCTCCGTTCGAGCTCGTCTTTGGTGCGCGACCGCGCGGTCCCATGTCTTTGCTCCACGACCTTATAACTGCTGAGAACATCAGCGATGACACACAATCTTCCTACGAATATGTCATTGCTCTAAGGCAAAAGATTATCGAAGCATGTAGGTTAGCTACCTCTGCATCTGAATTCGCTAAGGAGAAGGCGAGGAAATTCGCAAATAAAAATAGACGTTTGCAACAACTTTGTCCCGGTGACAAGGTACTTATTTTACTCCCTTGTAAGGACAACAGACTTCTTATTTCATGGAAAGGTCCTTATGCTGTCATCTCTAGAATTTCTGATGTCGACTATGTCGTCAATATGGACGGAAAGCATAAAACTTTCCATATTAATATGTTGACAGAATTTCATGATAGATCAGATTACCTACAACCTGTTTTTCAAGCGACAGACAATCCAGTGGTACCGCATGGTCATTACACATCTCTGTCAGTAATTCAGGAGGAAGAGGCTACCTTTTCCGATGTGAACCTCCCTCATCCGGTTATCCCACTGCATTCTATGGAATCATGGGAAAATGTAAGTATCTCTTCAGAGTTATCTGCTGAACAACAGAGACAAGTCTCCTCTATGTTACAAACTTTTAAGGACGTGCTTACGGACATTACAGGACAAACATCAATTATTTCACATGACATAATACTCACCGATTACAACCCTATCAGAGTCCGTCCTTATCCTATCCCATTGCACTTTCAAGCACAAGTCGAGAAAGAATTGGATGAAATGATTCAATTAAAAATAATAACCACCTACTTCGGCATACTCTTCGTCTATGGTTATTGTCAGAAAGAAAGACAATAACATACGTCTTTGCGTCGACTATCGCAAACTAAACCAGGTGATGAAATTTGATGCTGAACGTATGCCTTTATTGGAAGATCTACTTACTAAACATTCCAATTCTCGATACTTTACCAAACTCGACTTGTCCAAAGGTTATTGGCAAGTTCCTCTTACCGAGCGTGCCAAACCTCTTACTGCTTTCTCAACACCTAGGGGTTTGTTCCAATGGAACTTCATGCCTTTCGGCCTCATGAATGCCCCAGCTACTTTTGTACGCATGATGCGTCGTATCCTTTCACATCGTTCGGATGTCATTGCGTACTTGGACGATATTTGTCTTTTTAGTGATTCTTGGGAAGATCACTTTTTGGGTCTATATGAACTTTTGTCTACTCTAATCTTCTTAATTTGACAGCCGAACCGTCCAAAGCCTATATTGGATATAGTGAGATTTCTTTTTTGGGTCACCGTGTTGGTCATGGTCTCTTACGGACGGAGGACCATAACACTTCTAAAATTTTGAACATCACTACTTCTAAGACGAAGAAGCAAGTCCGCAGTCTCTTAGGTTTAATACAATTCTATGGTAGATTTCTTCCAAATCTATCCTCAATCACAGCATCTCTCTCTACTCTATTGAAGAAGGGGTCACCTAATATTATACGCTGGTCCCCAGAATGCCAATCTTCATTAGATAACATTAAGACACTATTTTCATCTCATCCTATCTTAAGACTACCCACTGCAAGTAAGACTTTTGTTCTTCGCAGCGACGCCTCATCCACAGGAATTGGGCCGCATTGATGCAGGAGTATGATGAAACTCTGCATCCGGTAATGTATGTCTCTAGGAAGCTGAATGCAGCAGAACGGAATTACTTGGTACTAGACCGAGAATTATTGGCTATGGTCTGGGCGATACTTAAGCTTCAGAGATTCCTTCTAGGTGCCCATTTCATTGTAGAAACCGACCAAAAAGCCCTCACGTCTATACAGAGTAAGGACTTGAAGAGTTCAAGATCCACTCGATACGCTATTGCTCTTCAACCTTTTCACTTTTCTGTACGAGCTATCCGTAGGGCGGATAATGTTATGGCAGACATACTGTCTCGATGCCCACAGGATTCTACTTGACTCTCATGTCCTGAATTTTCTTATACATGGCGGGGTTTGTTATATACCCACGACACTGTTATACATTAACATTCTGTTATTACATTTGCTTGACTCTATTTAATACATAATTGTAAACAGTTTGTATTACTTTTTCTGGTACCGTCTCTAGTGTAACGGAAGAAGGTTTGATTATCACCATATAAAGGCCGGAAGTTTACATGGCCACATTTGATAAGTAGAGATTTAAATTAACTATTGTATATTATAAAATCCTACGGTTATCAAACAGAGATTCTCATTTGTATTGTTTCACAGCGTAAGCTTTCCCAGCGAGTCAGTGCTGTTATATGGAGAGTCTCAACAGTTTGCCAGATATTTCAAGATTTGACGTCCCTATTTACCATTTGGCAATTGACGCTACTTTAGATGTCTGTGGTGCCCTCTTGAATACAGAATGTTCTGGGACTTCGGACGTCATCTCTTATCTGTACTTGCTAATTAATTTACATTATTATACATTTGTATACGATATTGTGATAAAAGATATTATATTTTCATGTGGTATAATATGTTAGTGTTACGATACTATTGTAGGTTACTATGTTGTAAGTATAAAATGGTAATGACACCTCTATTTTTGTAATTTATCATTGCGAGACATGTCGATATTGTATTTTGTTGGGATATATGAAGTCATATGTATGTGATTTTGTTTTCTAGCATTGTATGTTGCCAGCACTTTATTGTGTGATTGCGGCAGCTCCTTTTTTATAATATTAGTACTATGAGAAAATATTTTCTCTTAGTTTGTGAGATACTTTTATCTCCCGACGCTCCTTTGTGCGTCAGTAATAGCCTGGTATGTGGCGTTGTATATTTTGTTGCCCTTTATAGGCGCATCATTTATATGTTATGAGCCCGTTGTCTGGGTTATCATGCTCATTATTTATTTTTTGGGGTGTAAGTGAATTTAGAGTGTCATGTACGCTGCTATATTTCTATGGTATTCATTTATGATATGCATTAGTTTTGATTACCATGTAATAATTTTGTCTTCTTCATTCTTAGAGCATTGCTTCCTACATCTTTACTATTTCCTTTCGTATCCCATCTTGTCTTTGTTCACTCGTCACTTTTCTACTTGTCCTTATGATATCATGGCGTTCTATCTGCATTCCTTTTGGTTTCTCTTATTCCCCTAGTGTTTATGACTTTATTTAGCGTATACTTATGTCTAGATATTTATATGCTACCGCCCTCATTTGTTTATTTATTCGATGTATGTTTTTAAAAAAAATGTTAACATTTTTTTCCCGGGGGGTGTGGTAGACTGTTAAAGTCAGTTTGTTTTAAGCTTTCGATGTAAACTTTTTTATCTATGGTCTAAGGGAGTTAACAGATTGTAATACTTTTTGAGACAGATCTGATTTAGTTGTTATCTCCCTTGACTTGACATTTGATCATTTAAGACTTTCTGTTCGAAGAATTTTCTAGAACAGTTTTCGAGAACGTTAGCTTGTGTGAGCTAAACTCACGTCACGCGATGATCCGCGCATGCGTGAATGATTTGGCGGGGACTGATATGAGATATCTCGTGACAGTTCGCTCTGGACGCTTGACCAAGGAGGTCAGCCATGTTTCTCTGACTGTGTAATCGGGGAACAAAGTCCTCTGAGTGATATAAAAATGTTTGAGATTCTTCCCCGTTATAATTCTGACATATTTCTGAGAGCCTAGGAGGGCGTATGCTTTTTGTGTCTTATTCTTGGATGACAGTGAAGATAAAAATACCCTTTAAACTATTTTTTGTAGCCAATAACTTTGTATGATGATGCTACCAGCCCAAGATGGTTGGCTGGCATTGAGATGACTTTCTCCCGGTGCAGAGGAGAGTTCATGAGTATATGGATATTGTTATCTTGCCAAAGATTTACATGAATTATTTGTCAGAGGACACACAGAGAGTATTATATGGAAGCCCGACACTCATGCGGATTAAATTGGTAAAGAGTTATATGACTTGTTTGTCAGAGGAAACACAGGGAATACTATATGGAAGCCCGACACTCATGCGGCATCTGTTGTAGCGCCATGAAAGGCGAAAAGATTAGTGTTAGTGCCTAGAGCCAGAAAACATTATACGGCATTTGTCGTAGCGCCATGGAAGGCGAAAAGATTTATTGTTATTGTCTAGAGCCAGAAAACATTATACGGCATCTATTGTATTGCCGGAGAAGAGAAGGTGGAGAGTATAGTTATACGAGGTGTTTCCTTGATGTTCTTTAAAACTGTAACTCGTGACAGTGAATTGTTACTATGTACCTGGGCACTGTTTGCCAGGATGTTCACGTGACCTGTCTTTTACAATAAACAGTGTGTAGATATTCCAGTAGTTACTTCAATGTGTGCAGCGATGTGGGTGGATGATTAGTGACTTACATTAATACTACACGGCATTCGCGTCCATAGACAGCTACACACCCACACTTGGTCGGCTACTAGTAAGCCCGACGGATTCTGATCGAATGTATCGGTGGCACATAAAATATAATATCTTTATCTACATCTGGAAGTACCCGGCGTTGCCTGGAGATCTTACACTATGTATCTATGACTGTGATGTCTAGCAACTAATCCATCAACACGACACCTCTTTATGAGTGGTAGCCTGTGTGGCTTATGGATGGTGTGTCTATCAGCAACTTACTGTACTAGTCGTCTATCTACCAGTCAACCACTCTTTATCTGTGAGTCTAGGTCAGGATCTGTGTATACCACAAACTTCAGCATTGCAACAGTATCTCAACATTACTTGACAGCAACAGTAGTGGCTAGTTATCAGCAATCATGCAACAATATGTTAAATACGCAGCATAGAGGAAGGCAAGAAATGGAACAGCCAAAACTGCATTAACAGCAAGAGAAAGGGATAATAACAAGCGAATAAACAATGAGTACTTATGTATTATCCTGCGACTTAAAGCTTAGGCCACTTTCTGCTGGTACCACCAATAACTATGATAGAAAAATAGAACAAAACGCTCCTCTGAGTATGGCGTTATCCACCCCATAGTTATGGGTTCCTATCTTCCCATACCACCATCCCAGTTACTCAGACTCTACCCTCGATGAGAATTAAATTTGATCCCTCGGGATAAAACTTCCTTTACATTTAAATAGAATAGCTTTAGCTTTACGTGACATTCAAATGAAAAGGGTCATGATACAGATAGAGTCTGTTTACATATACATCTCCACTGATTGAAAAGTTTGAAACTTCCATTACTTTAAAGTGAATATTTTCACATAGACATTTACACTAGTTTAAAGCTTAAAATCTTAAAAAAATTTTAAAGTGACTATGTTTATAGCGACATTTACACTGCTTTGAAATTATAAGTATTAAACTTAGAATGTACATCATTTCTTTTATCTTTACTTCCCTGCTCCCTGCTCCATAGGGATCCTGGAACTACGTTATGCTTGTAGTTCTCTATACGAAACTATCAATAAAGCAATCACCAGCCCGGGAAATGGTGGTTCATAAATCATCATTCTATACGCTGAGGTTGCCAGCCTCAAATGACTTTGCCATCCCATAGCGAGTTTCGCATATTAAAATTCACATGGTAATATATATATATATATATATATATATATATATATATATATATATATATATATATATATATATATATATATATATATGTGTGTGTGTGTGTGTGTGTGTGTGTGTTTGTGTTAGGATCACAAGTTAGTAATGAAACATAGAATGAAAAATGCACTACTTACGCCAATCTTGGCTACAGACTTGTTGCTCAGATGAATAAAAGAGACGAGTCGGTGTCTTACACGCGTCTGGGGTGTCTTTAATTTGACAATAGATTCCTTCTCTGACACCGTGTGTTTCTTTAGTTTCCTAGTCTAAGTGTTTCTTATTAAAATGTATAGATTCCCTATGCTTTGTAAGTCTTATTTGGTTCTCCAATAAAAGATCCGGTTAACAAATAGGAATTATGAATCTAGTCTTCACTCTGGCGAGGTCTGATGTTGTCTTGGCGAACGTGAAATTCACAGTGAAATAAAACTGCGAAATGGTCAGACTATATTCCTATCTTCCCGCGCATTGTTGTTATGAATCTAATCAGAAAGATCCAATCACTTTAAATCTTGCAGATAGGGTGTGATATTTTCAATATAGTCACACGTGAAATAAGGTGCGTGCCTGCAAAGATCAAGTATTACCATATATGGACATCTGATGCCTTGCATACACTATCACAGACAGATCGGTGGACACACATGACAACATGAGTAAGCTGTAATATTTATTACTTTATTCGAATCGGCCTGGAAGCGATTATGTCACATTTGTCTGCCCACGTGCGTCACACAGACAGTAATCTCGTTATCTGTCTTAGGAGTATGCAAAAACTCCGTGTCTGCCCATCTGGGTTAGCAAACGAGTCATCTTATCAGCGGTTCAATCTAAACATACCGGCGACTATCTTTTCTCAGTTGCTTACCGCAAGCCAGGATGACCGGGTAACAAACACGTGACATCAGAGCGGAATGTCGAATGATTTGATAAAATCAAATATCTTCTACTTAGCAGAAAAATAACGAAGAAAGAAAGAAAAAAAGTGCGATAATTGACAGCACATAATAAAAATCAGTACCACAAATGTACCAATACTACCGGGGAGAAACAAAGATCGATAGGAGCCGCCCCGATTTGTCACAATGGGGAAGGTTACACGAATAAAGATGGCAATATATGGTGCTCCTGCGTTGGTCCAGAAGTACTATTGATCTATCATTCTAGACCACTTTCTGGACTATGACACGAATGAACCTGGGGGCAATATGTGACAAGTGGCTAGCCTTTGGTCATAGGACCATCAAGCCTACGTGTCCATGAATGAGAGTGTTCAGATTATTTGCATGTATAGAACGATACATGGATCTGTTCTGATCAGGATAGCGAGACAAGACAGGTGTCTATCTGCATTAACATTCTAAAACAATACATGAATAAAATCTTATACAGTTTATACATAAGTATGATGCTACCTTAGCTTTTCACATTCTAGAGTGCCAAGTTCATTATTCCAGTATAATAACTTTTAATTGACCACTCCAATTGACAATCCTGGTAATCGTTGGTATGCTTCGAATTCCTGTGCACATGCACAACTAAATTTTAATTCAGTCCTCTGGTCTGATCCTGATACAACTCTACTAAAATAAGCTGCAATAAAACAATTATTTATTCATAAATTTACATACCCTCTTATGATAGATGCAAAGTACAGAACAGATTCAGTTTGGTAAAGTAGAGCTGCACGGCGTATAGATGGTAAAGGTTTTAGCCCCGGCAAGCGTCTACTTCCTTTTGCCTATCTGTCTTCTGCTATGTGTGTAAAGTTTGAAAAGTCCGCTGCTGGCCTTTTTATAAGGAAAGAGCGAGCGTATCGGAGGAAAATATACAGTCACAATTCCTTAGATTGTGTATTTTAGTGTTTTGCGTGTAGTCTCAAGCGAGTTGTGTTAGTTTGGTCCAGAAACCTTCTTCATGCTTCTCAATCCTGTTATCCATGAATTTTATCTATATCTCCTTTTACTTCATAGAACATCTGCTTTCTATGTATATGAAGTTTTTTATAATTGGTTCTGATTTCGATTTATACCAAATTTTGAAGGACGATCGACACCGCAGTTTTCATCATGCACGCATTACGATTCTGGGCAAGTCGACTTGCATCAGCCAAAGACAAGTTCAGACTCTCTGTGATGTCCTGGGTTGTAGTGGATTTGATGGTATTGTATGATGGTGATGCTACTAAGTGTGATGCATGAGGTCAGCTGTGAAGGCTCCAGAGATAAAATGTAGCTGTGAATTGTCAGAAGGCCCTTCTTGCTACCACTACGACCTCACACCTATCTTTTTTTTACTAATGAATGTAGCTACGTTAAATGTCTAGGGTAATGATATGTATTGTGTTGTGGTAGTTTACATACACCCACAGATATTTACTAAGTCTAATAATATTAATAAATGTTATAATACACTGAACTAACTCAAGTGTGTAAAATTTTGATAGTAATTCTTTAAATTTATTTGTTCTGGACCAAGGTTTTATTTTGGCCAGAACATATGAAAGGTTTTGCAATTATGAAAGAAATGCATGAATATTACATAATAAATGCAAGGTGTGTACATATATATGTTATTAGACTAGTTAATATTACTACTGTTTATAGTTGTAATCTATTTGGGAGAACACTTAATGGATGTGCTGTTGGGGTGGCCTCATCACTCCCTGTCTATGGTGACTACACATTGTCCAGTTATTTGATGGAACTTTTATGGGTGTGTTAGCAAATAATTTGAGTTGGTGAATTCTCAGCAGACCAGGCGCTCACGTAGCTTGAAGGTGTAGCTCTGGTGCTGAGATCTGGTGGCCCCACCTCTCCGTGCTTGGGGGCAATATCAGAAGTCTGGTGGCCCCACCTCTCCGTGCTTGGGGGCAATATCAGAAGTCTGGTGGCCCCACCTCTCCGTGCTTGGGGGCTATAATAGGCTGCTCTGACAAAATGTTACTGCACGGGTCCACTCTTGTAATTTTCAACAACTCAGTTGACACCGCATTGGTGCCAACTAAAACTCACAATTCTGCAATCAAAGTATTAGCCATGTGTCAAAATTCCATCCTCTAACCATTTCTGGACACAACACTACACAACAACCACACCACATAGACGGGTCAGATCTTTCTGACCAAACAACACATCTTACCAAGTTGGTTTCACATAGGATAAGTTCTCCCAGACTACGTATTCTGAAATATGTTCATTAGTTTCCTGCCA